>DWAN01003183.1:0-13806 GCA_018230445.1 Heliconius hewitsoni
GTATTTAACTTTCCTAAGTGTGGATTAACACTTTAAAAATGTTTAAAAAATATTATATACTGTGCTTTTGTTTATTTTTGGAAATATAAACGACAATGTCTCGGAGCTATTTAGATTATTTTACTATTATTATTTTTGTGCCTTTGCTTTACTATAATACCTACATCACCTGCAATTTTTTTGATTCTTATATTGTGAATGATTTATAAATACAGTCTGTCTTAATATAATAAAAAAATGAGTTGTTATTATTTATACATACAACAAAAAAATATTTTAATTTATTATATAAATAGTATATATAAGTAAATGGCGAGTGCCACTAAAATTTATTAGAGAGACGTTATCGTTAAGCACTTCTGTCAAGCTAGAAACCATTTTATGTCACCTTTCATCACGTTTTATAACAAAATTAACGCAGCGTCTCAATTGGTGTTTGCAAAATGTTATTTTAGATAATTTTATATACATATATACATCAGTTTCACGCTCTATCATCATCTCATACAGAAGGGTAGGCAAAAGGAACTTAGTGTTAAGCCAAAACGAAGATATGAAGATATTAAGAAATAATAGTTTATTCCCTCGACTGGGGATCGAACCCAGAACCGTTGCATTACAATCACACCCTTGTGTAGTTCTTCCTTGCATAATTTATATTAAATTAGTTAATTTATTCGTGTGTAGAGTTATTGCGTGTATATTTCTGTGTCTTAATTCAAGGGCCGTCTAAGTTTATTCATGAAGTAAAATCTTAATTTCCATATTTGATAGGATTCAAGTTTAAGAAGCTAAATATGCAGATTTGTGGAATCGCAGGAGCTAGTTGGAATTTGATACTCTGATGGAAGGTTTAGTTTGATATTAGATATTTGCAAGTGGGTGGTGGTCAAAATTTGAACCAATAATAAAAGATCTTACTTTCTTTATGTCGAAAATAGATGTCATTCCTGGAACAGTTCCAATTCAGTTTAGAGATTGTGATACAAGTCCTTATTCATTGTACCAACGTGTATCTGCTTAGTATGGAGCGTCGACTAAAAATAATTTATGTTAGAGACATGATACTTACCTTTATGTTGGAAAATATGAATATGTAAGCGTATCTTAGTATTTCACGTGAAAATTAAAGTAAGTCAGAGGTATGCTTCTTAATATTTCGAGTCACTTTTAGATTGTCTAGTAGTTCTATTTGGTAAAAACTTTCCAACCGACTCCTATATTGAAATTTGGATGTTTTTGTATTTCAATAGCCTCGCGTAGCATTCTGGAAATATATCAATTGTTGATATAAATTTTATCATATCTGGTGTATTGGTTATGTTAATGGTCAAAAAACGCCGATTCATGACATCGAAAACGTATTAATCAATTAACATTTTTTTATTTTTCGAATTTCATACAGGATTAGGCATCTTCCATTATAAAGTATACTCAAAACAAGTTACGGGGGCAATTATTTTACAGTTATCAACAATATTATTCATCATATTATTCATCATCGGTAAACTACGTTGGGAACATTTTTTACTTAACTACGCTATGTTGAGCATATTTTTCAAAATAAAACGAATCGTAGATTATCAATAACAATACAATGAACACGAAAACATAACACTTGGAGGCCCCATATCTGTTTCTTATCTCCCTTTTATAGCGTAAGGCTGTGTAACATATGGTGATTGCGAGAATACTGCTGAATATCAGCACGTACATATGTATGTACATAATTAATGGCCTCATCTAAGAAATGTTTATACAACGAATAACTATAATACACTTAAGCTCTACGTTTTTGTTGGGACGTTAGATTCACATGATTATCGCCATCACATAATTACATGAGACCAGTTGTGGTGCAGGGGCACAACTGTATAGCTGTAAATGTAACTGGTTGTGGGTGCGATCTCCAGTCGAGGAAATGAAATATTTTTTCTAATATATATTTTCATTTTTCAGATTAGCAGTAAACAATTTCTGTTAGAGATTTGTTAACATTTTTGTGAACTTTTGTTCAAAAGATAGTATATAATATATATGTAAAGATAGTAATATACGTTATCGGGATCTGGTTGAACTAAATGCAGGAAGTTAAACAGGCGGAAAATGGAAAATACCGTAACGTTAAGAAAAAAATATAAGTAAAGAAATTTAATATACTCTATATTTTTTCCTTCTGTTTAGTAATCTTACATTGTTCTATTTTCCACTCCTTTTATAATATTTTAATGAGTGCTTTCGAAGTTTTAAGAGGCATCTCAGAATTTTGCTGAATTATTACTTGGAAATACCGTAAAGTGTCATTTATTTTGTCTAATTTTTTCCATCGTGGAGGTCAAGGTAGTGCAGTGGAACAAAGGTGTGACATTATCGCGACGGTTGTGGGTTCGATGTATCGGGATGTAGCGTGTAGGTGATTTATTTTATTATAAAATTAACAATAAAAAAAAAAGTTATTTATTCCTTTACACTATTAAATACTCATAATGGAAATATACATACAATATATTGTATATAAAGCATATATCACATACACGCGTGCTTGTGGACACATTTAAGGGATTATTACAAACAGTTAATGATACCACCGACCGCGTCGATTTTAATTAAACGGATCAATTTATATCATAACCCTGTATATTTCTATCTGTAAATAATTTAAATATATCTGTGATATTAATTCTATAAAACGAAAATCAACTACACGCTGTATCGCACACGGCAGGGTAGGCTCTGCCTAGTGTTAAGACACTTCGTTGCCCACTTTCCGTCGAATTTGGGAGGTATTGCGTGTTGTGTAATGTTGTATAATTCTATATTTGGCTATATTCGACGAATTATAATATCAATAGATAAATAGCGAAGAGTATTGTATAAAATTTTTTCGTATACTTATTGTTTTATAATTATTCTGGTCTTACGAGGTCTGGTCTTATCGCTATAATCATTTATAATAGTAAAACTTGATGTTCTACTTACTACCGTACGGCCAAACAAAAGTGATTTGAAATAAATCATTTTTCCGCCTGTCTGTCTAAGTTTAAAATAATTTTAGTTATAAAGTTTATAACACTATATAATATGTTTTTCCATGTATCTGAAGTAATAGGTTTGATTTCAATACATTAATCTTCAGTTATTATTTTTTTTGAACTATACGCATATCATACGTAAAAGTACAGATAGTATTGCTGGTATCATTACAGAAAGTACCTAAATAGAGAGAAAAGAGAACTTTCGGTATTAGAAACACGCAAGTATGACGAAATATTACTATAATTAAAATATAAGTAACTAGCTATAAACAAAATATAAATTACATCGATGACCGAGAGTAAAAAATAATTTAAATAATAATAATAATTCTTAAAACGCTTAAACTAAATCACAGTTACATTTTATTTTAACGTCTCCAATACACAATCGATGAAAAGAATTCAAGCAAAAATCGATTTAGAATTTCAAATGTAGTCAATCGCAATTCAATGAAGGCGATTTATGTCAGTCGTTGCTCACCGCTTGTGCCGGCAGCGGACGGGGTGTTGGCGAGGCTCCAGCGCTCCAGTCTATGAGAAAAGGGTCAGTTCCAACTGAAAGCGGAAATCTCTCTCTTCTTTCAAAGATAAATGATAGAAGCGTTAAACTTATTGAATTGTCATATGTGATGTTCGTTATGTTTTTTTCTTTAAACAATAATAAGTTTAAGAATTGTGTTAAAAAAATGCACTGCAGACATTTTAGAATACTAGCATAAGTAAATTAATATAGCTCAAATGAGAGACCAGCGAAGCCGGGAGCGAGTCGCTAGTATCAGATATCATTTGCTTGAAGTAACATTGAAGTAAGTCTTTACAGTAAATTACATTTAAATTCAATTAGGTAGTTTATATACAAAAATATTTCTGCCTCCAAATCTAGAAACAAATTAACAAATGGCATTATTAAATATTAGTATCACAGATACTAATATTGTTGTTGTGGGATTCCGGCGTTTTAAAATGATGAGTTTGACTCGAGAAAATTCATCTTTCATATTTCTTGAACTTTGGTCCGGGCGTTGAGAAAATACTTTAATAATAGAAAATATCAGTACAACTACAGCAATGTTTGTATAGACTAAGATCTTATAAAAGTTATAAATATGTATGTATATACAACGAAATATTTTTATAATTATTTTTAAATACCACTCGAGTCTTACTAAAGCTTTGAGATTTGCCCATTTAAGGAAAATTCACTCATTCAAATTCCCATTTAATTTTATTAAACGTAACAAAATCTCATTGGAGTCAAGACACCGTACAAAGTTACCTTTCAAAATATAGTAGAGATCCATTTACTATCCGTGCTTTAATTTACTCTAAGATGAGGTTTTAATTCGACTTTCACTCAACTTTATAAATGCATCTTATCTGTTGCTGGTCTAAAGTAAAGGTTTTACAAAACTGTCTTTGCTGCTTCGCGGAGGAAAGTGTAGAATAAAATTTGTAAGCATCAAATCAATTCATTTTGCATTTACGTCAAAATATAAATATAATTTTTTCATAAGTAAACTAGCGTGGTAGTCAGAGAGAACGGAGCGCCAAACGCTACGGTCTCTACATACCTCATTCGTCATCCACTGTCATCAACCTCTTTATACATGCCCTCCGTGGGGTCCTCACGCTTTTTACGTGACCTTCCTCCAGTATCCCCCTACCTCTCTTACCGCTCACTTTGCCATCTTTCATAAGTACAATTTATAATATGTCTCCGTTTTCGTGTGACGTGTGTGTGGTGGTTGCATATTTGTGTTGTCTCGGTAAAAGCCTAGCTTATATTAATTGAAACAAAATATAATATAAAAAAATATCATAGCCTCCTAATACATAATAATAAAATAACACTAGTACGAGAAAAGACCTAAAGATATTTAAAAAACCTCTTAATAAATGAGTATTATAAATACAACAGCATAGTTTTAACAGTTTATATACCAAAAAGCTAAACTGAGAACAGAGCGCATTCAGTTCATTAAAAGCGGCTCGATTTACGGAAAGCAAATTTTACTGAACTTGTTGCAATTTTAATGAGGCTTTGAGCCTTTAAATTACAATTTTGGAATCAAGTTAAAATCCATTAACTATTCGCGCTTAAAATTTGTCTGAAATCAACTTTTACTTTTACGCGTTTAACAGTTTCAGATGTTAAATTCCATCGTATGACCCACTTTGCTAATGCTAAATTTAACATTTTATTTTAAATGGAACTATTTAACCGGATTAATCGCGTATATTTAATATTATACATTTTTAGAAACCCGACGTTTCGAACATTTTGCAGTAGTCCATGGTCACGGGTAGACTGAGGTGACATTCGTCTGTCAGTTGACATAATTTTTATATCAAACTACCGCAAACGATTTCTTAAATGCTTCGCGTACTGCCCTGATTCCTGAAGGCTGTGCTGATAGTAGATCTTGCCCTCTGGTATGGTGTGCTTGAAACTTAGTGACTTAGTCATTCTACGAATATATCTGTTCTCCTTAGCGAAGATCTGGCGTTTATCTATATATATAGCGATATAGCGAAAAGATGGAAATATAAATTTAAGTAAACATTTCATCTCTTCGAGTGGGGATTGAACCCACAACCACTCGGTTTTACTCGGTTTTGCACCACGACTGGCCCTAAATTATACAAAGATACACATATACCTATATGTTTTTTAATATTTCTCATTATATAAATACTTATGTAAATACTAAGTAATCCTTTATAGATCTTAGTAATTTATAGCGTTAACAAATAACAGTTAAATTTCATTAAATTGTCTATTTTCAGGGGTCAGTTAAGGAATGTTGGCGGAATCACGTGGCCGTAAATAACCTGATTACCCCTATAGAGTGGCTTTCATGTGTAATCCCGATTGTAATGTCCTGAATTTATTGAAATGTCGCTTGTTAGAACTGTGAAATACGCACGAACAAATGAGCTCACGCCGATTGATCACACGAACTAACTGATTTATAACTATAGGAGCTAGTTCAAAACATTTGACTGCCCTAATGCTCTGATTGAATAAATATGTGGAAGGAATAATTATTTATTTTTTAGTCTGATAACAAATGTATACAAATACACGTTTATATTATAAGTATATATTATTATCATAGGACAATACAGCATCATGTTAGGTGTGTAATTATCTCAGTTTATTTCATAATGGAGAGGCCAGTTATGGCGCAACGGCACAAAGTGTTACTGTAAAACCGACCGCCTGTGGGTTCGATCCCCACTCGAGAAGATGAAATATTTATTTACATTTATATTTTCAGTTCTTCGCTCTGGTGTCGAGGCATAGTGCGGCGTTGAGATCCGCCACGAGCATCACATAGTATATCATATGTATGTAGTGGTAAGATCAGCGTCTACATTGTTCTCTATCACTAATAATTATGAACTCAAAACATACAAAAAACATACAATAAATGATACCGTGACGTGGCTTTTATTAATACAACGTTTACTCTTTTATAAGTAGACGTATGATTAAAAATAATGGTCTGAATGACCGGGTTCTTTAGTTATATAATAAAAATTTAGAGCTGACTCAGATATTGAACTTAATAAATAATACGGGAGAAGCCTTCGAATTAACATCGTTTGTAAAGTAAATTTAATGGATCTGATCCAATTAAAGTTTACTGATTAAATAAATTAACAAAATTAAACAGGACCAAACTGCTTGTACTCGTACATCAAATTATATAATTACTTTAAATTTTAGCTTAGTTTGCTGAGACGATTAACTCTTAAATATTTAACTTATTTAGATATATTAATCTTTAAATATATTTTTGCTTATGATACTTATTAGAATAGTTAACTGATTGCGTTTTGTGTTTTTATACATAACTTTCCAAGATTACGTTATTTATTAAGTGTTGATTTTCGTTATAGTTTATTTTCACAAAAACATATGTTGTATTACCGTGAGAGAGCAAAGAGCGCACGGTGGTGGGTTTTTAACTTATTATAGTACTTCAATTTTGGAATTAAGTCACTTACAAAAAATAATATTTATAAATATATATTTAAAAATAATAATATTTCCACAATTCAATCAAATGTTATACCTGCTATACATTTTACTGTGTAAAATATATATATCCCGCCCATACATTTATTTTAATTTCACGCATTAAGCAGAGAAGCAGAAGAAATTTTATTTAAAAACTTTTCGTTTCCCACTTTCTTTTCAATTTTTTAGACTGCGTGTTGAGTGGCGCAATTCAACGCTGCGTTTTGTGTTATTACCATAGCGAGTTAAAGAAAATAATGAATTTCCCCAAGTGAAAATCAAACTCACGATCGTCGCGTTTACAGTCACACGCTTGTGCTCCTGTGCCACCGGGGCATCAAATAGAATATTATCCTTATATGTACATGTAATATTTTTTTTCACCTTCACGCTGTATTTCGAACAAAGCAGGGTAGGGAGTCTAGTGTTAAGACTTCGTTCTTCACTTTCCGCCGGCTTTGCATATTAAGCGGTGGTACTCAACGCCGCACTTTTGCCTTGGTACCAAAATGAAGAAATGAAAATATTGTTAAATAATAATTCATTCCCCCGTGTGGGGATCGAACCCACAACCGTCGCGTTACAGTTACACGCTCGTGCCTCTGCACCACGACGGTTTCTAAGTCTCTGTAGTAAATAGTCAGTATAATGCTCATATTCACAGGAAATATGAAAAATCCACGTAGTTAAGGTAAACATGCTATAGACGGGTAGTGGAAGGTAACGAATCGTGGGCTCTTTGATGTCGCCGCCTCGTTCACGTCTCCTTTAGTTTCCTTTAGAGCTGATTGAGCGCAGCACTTTGTATGCATACGAGAACGTCTGCACTGAACTCTAGGGGATTTAGTTTATCAAAGAAGCTCTGAGCTTTTAGGCGAGTTTCCAAAAAAATATGGCGATTACGTTTATTTTTACCATTAAAATTTTTTTTATTCAAAATTTGTATATTGTCTATTGTTACTTGTTATTGTTTAAGTTTATAATAACTGAAATATATTGTTTTTATTTTACATTTTAGAACAAGTTGTGTAAGTTATATTAATTTATTTTCCGATTACTCCTTTTACTAGTACTAGAACATAATATTGGTTTGAACAACAATATGACCAAAACAGAAAAAATTGATGTGATGTTATAGTAATACGAGAGAAACAAATTATTTAATATTATTAACTTGAATTTAAAGCAATTCAAGTGCATAATATTCGAGGTGTTCTGTTAAAATTAATTTTTCAGTTAATCGTGACAACCTTAAATTACAAATATGTCAATTGTTTTGTCGCTATCGTATATTATTTTGTTGGTATTCTCGCAACTTAAATTTGAAATTAATTCACATGTCATACATATTATCACGTTCTACGCTACGCTTATTGAGTAGCGGTGCAATGGTATGTTATAATGGTCCGAATATAGCGAACAATAAACTATAGAGATTTTATGTAGGTAATGCAGCTTATATTATGACAATTCACTTAATTAATATATCTATTGGAAACTTAACTCACACCTGGCGGAATAGCACAGCGTCCGGTAGTTAATGAGACGATGTGGGTGTCATCAAATAACGTCATTCTCTCTCCTTCAGGTAAATAGCATTATTTAAATGATTTCCATTTCCTCGCTCTGGTAAGCACGACGTTATGCCACTCAGCACGCAATGGGCACATATGTTGAAGGAAATATCTTAACGCTAAATTCTAAGTTATTTTCTGTTATGAAAAATGCAGATATTTGATTTTGATATATGATAAAAAAGTTTAATAAGAAGTCGTCTCGTTGTAGCGATATTTTGTGTTTAATGTTGCTTCTTTATTATATATTTAACTAATTATTAATATAATTAGTTAAATTAAATTAAATAAAAAATATATTATAAATAAAAATCTCCTATTAAACTTTTCCTATATGATATGACTAAGTATTTCTTTTATACATATTTCTTCTTATATTTCTTTATTTCTTCAGTCGTGTAAACTACACAGGCTTAAAAGTATAAAAGCAAAGACGATAGTAAACAAACAAAAAGGGGTTAAGTCTTTTGGATTCTTAAGATTATTTTGTAGAGTTTTTATCATTTTGTCACACAGAAATATACAACACAAAAATATTATATAATATTTAGTAAGTTTATTTTCTAAAATGTTTATAAAAATAGATATATGATAGAGAAATAAATACTACAGTTCGCTATATTAAAAGAATATCGAATTGATATTTCAATATGAAGTATAATAGAAAAGTAGTAGTAGTAGGTAGTAATTTGAAAAATATGTTCAATTTACAAACTTATTTCACTAATGATTTGACTGACTTTGGAAGCAACTTTCAGTTTACACATTTTAAAATAAAAATCAGCTTCACGCAGTATCCCGCACACAGCAGGGTAGGCAGAGGGAACTTAGTGTTAAGACACTCCATTCCCCACTTTCTGCCGAATTCTGGAGGCATTGCGTGCTGAGTGGCAGAACTCAACGCCGCGCTTAGCCTCGACTCGACACCTGAACGAAGAAATGGTAATATAAATTTAAGTATATATTTAATCTCCTCGAGTGGGGATCGAACCAACAACCAGTTGATTTTACAAACACACTTTGTGCCTCTCCGCTACGACTGGCCTCTACAAATTTACAAAAAAAATATATACTCAAACGTAAATTTTACTATTTTTCGTCCAAGATTTTATGCTGGTCTCTCTGGGGACTCATTTATCGTCTATCACATGTCGCCACATCTATACAAATATATCCATAAATTTGTATAAATGGAGCATCAATCACACAAACGTACATACGCATCGATAGGAAAAACTTTAGGAAAAAGGTGTTTCCTCGCAGTAACACCGCTTAGTGGAGTGACTTTGATAAATTATTTACTTTCTGAACGATTTTGTCGTTTTGTACTAATACATATTTATGTAGCATGTTTGCTGTTTTCTCGATAATTACACAAGATGGATTGTAATGTTCATATTTTTGTTTTGTGATTGGGGCCAATCGTGGCGCAGGCGCACAAAGTGTGACTGTAATATCGGCTGGTTGTGCATTAGATCTCCACTCGAGGAGATTAAATATTTACTTAAATATATACTTTCATTTCTTTGTCCTGGTGTCGAGGCAAGGGCGCGACGTTGAGTTCCGCCACTTAACACGTAATGCCTCTAGAACTCGCCGCAAAGTGGGGATCGGCGTGTCTTTACATTAGGTTTCCTCTACCTATCTTGCTGTGTGCGGGATACAGCGTGAAGCTGATTTAATTTGATTTTTATATTTTTATTATGTCGCATTGGGTATGTACTTGCTACTGACGTAGCCGTAAGTTCAATCTTCTCATTGTAAATAAATAGATAGTGATTTTTGATTACATTATAATTTTTTCTTCAAAATATAAGCAACCAATATAAATTGGTTAACCATAAAATGTAATAATTAAATCAAAACATTTTCTTTTAAGAATAAAAAAAATATTTTCTTTTTTTATACAGTGGTAAAAAAAATATTGGTATAAAAATAAATTAGGATTAAAGAAAATAATTGAAACTCAGATTTATTATGTCAGATACTTATTTATTCCTTTTGAATGCTGTTATATTCACTTCTCCTTAACGGCCTGAAAGTTTTATAGATACTGCTACTCACTTTCGCCTTCTCTTAGATGACATATCAACTCAGCTCTGCGTGAGATCGTGACCATCGTTAATAGACATGGATTTTTAATCGTAAATTAATAAATATTTAGACACCATAAAGGAAATCAATATAAATAGTGTACTTCCATTTGAAAAAAAATATAATTCTAGGTGAAACGGAACGGTAGCTAGCATGTACAGGTAGTAGGTAGATAGTATGGGGGAAATATTTGATATTAAAGCCGTTAGTTTAAGTGAGGTATCAGATGAAAGGGCTCTAGCTCTAGCTAAGCTAACCTTAAATTTCAGAAAAGCTCGAGACCTCCTTTTTTTGTACGAAGCAGTCGGTGGGTGAATAAAAATGCACAGCCCGACTCGCGCTTGTTTATTTTAAATAATGCTCGTATTTTAAATTCGTTGTTAGTGATGTTCTAAGTTACATGAGTTGCAAACATAAAACAAGCACGAAATAAACGTTAAAGTAAATTCGTCCCAGTGGAATAGTACAAGTTCTCAAAGACCACTGCGGAGTGTCCAGAATGTAATTAAAAGTTTTTTCGTGTAGTTCTATGTATATATATGTATATATTTTAAAAGTTTTAGAAATTCTTTTGTATATATATATTTTGTCTGTGTATACAGCATGCCAAGCTGACTTCTAGTTAAATTCTAACTTTTTATTATACGGGGTAAGCACGAGAAGTTTATAGCGGTCAGTCATTATTTTCATACACATTTCATGTGTTTTAGTGTCCTAGGTTGTTAAATTAGTTTCGATGGATATGATATATATATAATTCGATTCTTCACTCGTGAAAGAAATATAATATGGTTTCTGAAATGCACATGAAGTAGACATCTGTATAATATTTTAATCACAAATCAGAAGGTAACAACGCAAAGCGTGGAGTTGAGTTTCGCCACTCAACACGTAACGCCTAAATACTGTGGTGGAAAGTAAAGGAAGTTTCTTAATTTGTAAAAGAGTTTCTTAATTTGTGTAAAAGAGCCTATCCTGCCGTGTGCGGGGTAGAGCATGAAGCAAAAGAAAAAATAAAAAGATACGTTCACTTATACAGGACATACATATAGATGGAATTTCTTATGTTTTACTTTGCAACATTCACTCTTCCAAATTTCGCGAACTAAAAATTAGAGTGTAATGTAGATGCATAGCAGCAGCATAACATGTACGAACTGACTGTGCAAAAGTTGTTTGCATTTTTTAGTTTTTATGTTCTATAAAAGCTTTTACAGGAACCCGAGTTCATTTAAAACTTCTCTTTTTGGTCCGTGTTTCTTTCTTAATAAAGGAAGTTGATTGCTCAATTTTCATATTTCAGTTTTACTGTAGAGAATTTTCAGGTTTCGTTTAGTAAACTGTTTCCGATATTTTATATAGATTAGTATTATATTTTAACTAATATGCATAATTTTTGTTCTATTATTGAAATAAGAGACCACTTGTGTAATATTTTATACAATTAAAATATAAACATTTATTTTGTAGGTAGTTTTATTCAGAAAACTTTCTTTTAAGAATTAAAAATGTTTTGTATACGTACTTTTAGGGTCCCGTACCCGTTAAAGGAAATTACAAGATCACTCTTTTGTACGTCTGTCCGCCTGTCTGTCGATCTGTATGTCTGTCTGTCTATGTATGTCTGTCTGTCTGTTTGTCAAGAGCCTTTATCTCAAGAACGCTTAAAGATATTAAGTTGAAATTCAAACTACTCAGATCTGCTCAGACTTTAAAAAAGACATGACCGTTTATATCGCAATGAACACTTATTTCGACACTATTTCTGGTTCACTTAGAATTAAGAAACTTAGAATTAAGTTCAGTAAAATATCTGACAACTATATAAAAAACGCGTACTTCGACACTATAAAGAGAATGAAAATTAATAGAGTACTTCCGGTTATCCTAGAATTATGAAATTCGACACCTAGTAACTGTAGGGAGTACTTGTTAAGGAAAAAAAATGAAAACTACACATTTGTGGTTAAATCCTAAAAAAATGCCTTAATAGAGGGTAATAAAGCCGCTGATTGAACTGAGGTATCAGTTGAAAAGGCTCTGGCTTAGCTGAGCCTTAATTTCAGAAAAAGCTCGAGACTTCTTATTTTTGTACGGCGGGCAAGCCCGACTCACGCTTGTCTAGTTTTTTATTTATATTTTACTACAATTGCTTGCAACTTCGTTTGTACCGATTTCCTTACGCTTGCAAACAAATAGAATATGTAGAAAAATATGTACAAAAAATATATTATTTAGCTGCAGTCTCGCACTGCTTATTTCAGAGTATTGGGAGCCTGGTGGTAGGAATCGTTGTTTTCTGCCCTTTTTATGTATTTTTTTTGTGAAATTTAATGTCACGTGCTTAAAAGCGACGTAATTATAAACAAAATAATTAATCCCGTGTCAGAATCGCACTCTTGACCATCGCGTATCCTACTCTGTTCTACTGCGTCACGACGGTCTTAATTTTAAAAGACGATGACAATTTTAAAAACAAAACTCTTCATAATTTTAAATTAAGTTCCTTTATTAAGTATATTTAATATGTAGGCAAGTTGTTTTTATATCTTCATTACGTGCCATAATCGATACTATTCACTCTCTAATACTTTGAAAGTATGTATAAATTTTAACCTACACACGCCTTGTACAGTAAGAGGATCCAAAATCAGTAATGTCAACTGAAAGTGAATCTGATCCTTACATACTCAATTGCACTCAAAGCTTATTACAATTGATGTAAACGAAACCTCGTACGTATCTTGCCTTGTTTTATAGTTCAACCAGCAGCTCCGAGCCCCGCGGTAGGTACCTAACGAAATAATTATAGTGTGGATGTACGAACCACCTACGGCGAATAGGAGATTATGCATATTGAACACCACACCAACGTACGATAATCTAGACAGAATATATTATGGAATATTAGAGGGATTGATTAAAATTATGCATTCATTGCTATTCTATTGTATAATACAGTATTGACTAAAATGGTGTTAATTTATATAATTGAAGATTAAATTAAATATATTATATCTATGAGGCCAGTCGTGGCGCAGCGGCACTAAGTGTGACTGTAAAACCGACTGGTTGT
>DWAN01003184.1:0-13806 GCA_018230445.1 Heliconius hewitsoni
CGCAATGCCTCCAGAATTCGGCAGAAAGTGGGGAGCGGAGTGTCTTAACACTAGGCTCCCTCTGCCTGCCGTGTGCGGGATACAGCGTGAAGCTGAAATAAATGATATTGAAGTATTAATATACATGTACTAGTCTAGTATCTTAGTACAATTTAACTAAATAGAAATGGTTGAGGTAAAAGCATATCTTTCCTATTTTTAAATACTCTCTGAGAAATCATTTTTTTTATTTCTATCTTACCTTAAAAAAAAGGTAATCCCATCGATGTATGTAGATAAAATTGTCTATCCACTCGTTAGCGTTCTTAGAATTGCTTATGGGAACTTCTTTTGAATACAAATTCTTAACCTACTGACGCTGTGCTTCATTATGAATTCAATAAGAACATGGTAATTCTGCGAACGTTGCTCGATTTACAGTCTATGTTCGTGAACTACTTAAGCATGATGATAAAATTTATTTTTAAATATTATGAAACAGAGCCGCCGTTTTGACTATTCTTATCAAATTTGTTTTAATTTTTTTTTCTTGTAATGTACTGAATTATGTTAGTAAGTACTCGTTTCATGTTGAGAATATTTGTGGACAGTTTATACTAAATATTGATTAACTTTAGAATTTAGTAATCTCGATCTAATCACGATAAGGCCTTGTATATTTGGGTTGGCAAACGCTTTAATAAAAAATAAATTAAAAAAAAAAAATAAAAAGCGTTTTATGACTCAAAACAATGTGTAGTTCTTATTATTAACAATATCTTGCAAACTAAATAGTTTGCAAGAACCCCTTTTCAGGTTAATGCCTCCTCCAATGCTTGCCAACGTTCTCTATTTTGAGCAATTTAAGTCCAAAAGTGACTAACGCTTAATTATATATATATATATATATATATAGAATAGTCATTTATCACGCAGTCTCAAAAATTGTCAGAATAAAAACCATGGAATGATGACTATATGACTAGATTCGTTTTGCCAATTCCTCAAAATTCTGAAGTGTATCTTGAAGATACCTAAATATATGTATGTACAAAGATCTACCATTTCTACTTTTATTTGTAAACATTGAATTTCAAATGAATAATCAAATTTTGACTGATTTTTTTATTATAATGAACAATTTTAAATATTCTACTAAAACTTGTCAAATACTCTACTTTGAACAAGCGTGGTTAGCGCAGTACGTCTGAACATTACGTCTGTACTAAATTTAAAATAACCACGCGAAAAATTAAAAAGAACAAAAAATAAAACTTAATTTAAAATTCGTGACCCTAAGATCCACAATCATAACACATTATCTTATTAATATTACAAATATATAAAATATTTATACGCTGTATTCAAATTTTATAAATATTACAATTAAAAAAAAAATCCAGCAGTGTTATTTATTTGGGAACTTTTGCCAGTTGAAATTTTTTAACAATTATCCTTTACAGCGTTTTATGGATACTTCGTGCTGTACCCCACACACAGCGGGTTAAATAGAGGAACCTACCGTCCTACTATCGGGACGTCTGAGTATCGGAATTGAACACGCAACGTTACAAAATATTAAATGTAGACCTGCACGAATTACATAAAGCGTCCTTTGATGGTCAAGTGTGCGGCACATTCGGTAATCCATAATGTCCGCGTCGACACCTAATTGAGCATGCGCATGTCCTGGCGATGGAAAGTGAAAACAATGATGACCAATATAGACGCAACGATTGCAACAGTATTAAGTATATAACGTCCTGTGACATATGAATTAATATACTCCTTCATTTTCATTCGACTAACCAAGTCGTGACACTCGAAAATATGTCTTTAATAAGATTAGTAAGTGTTAATGACCTTGTGATTAAAGCGTAATTATTTTAAACAATATTTTTTTAAGAATATTATTAATCTTTAATATTTTAACACATTCAATTTTTTTTTCAGGTCATTTCTATCGCCACCCTCATAGCCAGCGGCCATACTAGTGGAATTGGTCATATAGTACCGGGAATAAAATCACTATCTGTAGTTAGATATGCGCCTTTCTACAGTTTCCCCAATGGAGTACGTTCCATTCACGCTGTAGCACCTACAGTTCGTGCCATTGCTCCGTTTGCACCAGCAGTACCTGCAGTACCAGCTCCAGTGTTTCCTGCTCCAGCGCCCGTTTTCCCTGCTCCAGCGCCTGTTTTCCCTGCTTCAGCTCCAGTATTACCTGCTCCTATATTGCCAGCTCCAGCGCCTGTTTTCTCCGCACCAGCTCCTGTGTTTCCCGCACCAGCTCCAGTATTCCCAGCCCCAGTTTACCCAGCAGCGCCAGCCCCAGTTTACCCAGTGGCTCCGGCACCAATATTTAGAGCTTTGCCAGCTCCTGTCCCCGCTCCAGTGCTACCAGCTCCTGCATATCCTCAAGCAGCATTTTTACCTAGAGTAGCACCTCTTCCTGCAGTACTGCCATCAGCACCAGTGTACACTAGAGCCATACACGCACCTTTCTCACCTATTGTGAGACCAGTTGCCCCAGCATTTTTACCTACTCCAACCCCCGTATTTGCTAAAGCTTACCCTTTCGCAACTCCATTGTTACCGGCACCAGTGATAAAACATGCGGCGTGGAAATGATTCTAGTCCTGAATTAGGTTAAGTTGTTATTATTGTAAATGTAGAAATTTGTTATAATTGTTATAGTCTGTAAAGCCATTTTTATACGTGAAATATAAAACAATTAAACTATTAAACATTTTTATATTTTGTTTTAATTTGTATACTCAATTAAATAATAATTTTGACAAATATATTTGAAGTAACATATCATTAATCAGTTACATAGGAAGAACTAAAGAAATTAAATCTGTAATATGATATACTAGTTGCATTTGCATTTAATATATTTGTGATTTTTAGAGGCAGCTTCACATTTTTTTTGAATCATTAAGCATATTTCAAAATATATACAAATATATTTAGAAATGTTAGTTAAATTATTAGTATTTTTAGAATTATTTATTAGTTATGTAAGAGACCAGGACGTGGCCAATGGACCAATTTGACAGGTTATGGGGTCGATTCCCACTTGAGGAAATGAAATATTTAATATTTTCATTTTCTTCGTTCTGGTGTCGGGGAAGAAGCTCGGCGTTGAGTTCCGCCACTTAATATAGATACAGTGTGAAGTTGAAGCTGAATAGTATATATTTATATTTTTTAAGTAAAGTGGATGGATATACATATGTATGCGTATAATATAAAATCTTTATTTTTTTGTCATTGTTTGACCAGTCTATTGCCTGATTAAGATGATGATCATGAGAATTGTCAAAAAACTCAGTATCATTTTTGTCTCTCTTTCCGTGTTCGTTTGTTCGTTAATCACGCAAAAAATACCAATGTACTAAAATATTATTTAAACTATGAACATTTTACCAGTGATAAAAGCCTAGGTCTTTCACTGGTCATCGTTCTTAGACTTAATCTCGGTTTTCAATATATTTTTCTTTATAAAAATTTATAAACCGAAAAGTACAAATAACTTAAAATACCGCTAACTACTAGATGGAAGTAAATGAATTTCGTCATGGTAATAGTCTTAAGCCTAAAACATCTTATAGGATACTTACTTATATTACTTATACTTATAGGATATTTTCCATAATGGAGCTTAATTTTAGTAGCAAAGATATGAAGCAAAATTGTGTAATTTTCCTTTATCCTTTTTATTTACCAATTATTTAAAGGAAAAAAGTTCAATTAAATGTTTTTTTTAATCTACCATAAATATTATTTTAAACGACAATGGTGGCATTAAAAAAAATAATGGATATTCTCGGTACTAGCTCTGGTCTACTATTTAAAATTCAATTCTTCATTTTAATTGAACTTTGTTCTTTTAAATATTGGTTTGCGTTTAATTTTCCATGTGGTAATTTTTATTTTGCCGTAAGTTCCGAGATTCCGAACTATCATATACTGCATGTAATGCTTAAAATATTAGCTAATTTGATTAATAACGATTGTTAGCGACTCTTCTTTGAAAACTAGAAATGGTAACAATATGTGGTATAGTAGTATCCTGAAAACATAAATAAAACATCCTGAAAATATCGCAATTTTTATAGAACTGTGTTAGAGAATAATTCTACTACCAGTATTATTTCAATTAAACAACCCAAAAATATAGTTAATATAAATTTGATCTTTTATAACATCATTCATTATTGTAGCAAACTGTACAAAAAATTATATAGTTGTTTTTAGTTAGTCGCAAACAAACAGACAGATGTGAAGTGATCTTTAATTTACAAGATGTACCTAGTGTAATGTATGATTGATAAAATAGAAATTGCGAGTTCGATCTTGCCTTATTACCTCTGTACTAAGACTTATTAGCATATAACTCACACAGACTTAAGCAGAGTTAAAACAAATAGGCATTTTTTAAGGAGAATCAAAAACTAATAACGGAGAGAGGTAAGAAACATTATATAAATATTTTTTAAGTGTGCCTTTACTATGCTGTATCTTAGCTTACAAATCAAACAATCATATTATTTATATAAAAATGTATTTATTTTTTCGTAAGTAAAAATACTAAATGTATAAAAATATACTAATAATAAGTCTTTTATGAAGGAAGGTCGTAGTTTATCTTTAAGTCTATCGAACAAAAGCTGGAGCAACGCCGATGGGAGCACGGAAGTATGGAGAAGCTGCAGCATAAGGATAAGCTGCAGAAATAGGTGCAGGAAGTGCGTAAGAAGCCGCAGCGTAAGGTGCTGGAACTATAGGTGATGCTGCATATGCTGCTCGCACCGCAGGTGCAGCAAGGTATGGAGCTGCACCAAGAGGAGCTGCAAAAGCGGAAGATGCGTATCTAGCCGCTATCGGTGCACCCAATGGTGCGGCTAGTGGTGCAGCCAATGGTGCGGCTAGTGGTGCAGCCAATGGTGCGGCAAACGGCGCAGATATCGCAGATATGGGGGCAGCATAAGCAGCTACTGCAGGAGCAGCAACTAGGGCACTTCGGCTCTCAATATTCACTTGAGATGCGTACGGTGGAATATTTTGTGGCACAGCATGAGCGTAACCAATTTGCGCCGGTGCAACTAATGCAGCTGCCTGCACACTGCATTCTGCTCCAACAGTAAAAGCTGCAGCAATTAGGACGATCTGCAAATATATAAGAAAATAAATTAAAATACTACTACTATTTTGAAATTTCAGTAATTTACGAAGAAAAAATAGATTCTTACAGATTTAAAGGCAAACATTTTGTTTATTTAGAATAAGACCTTCCTTATTGAAAAAAAGATGCGAACTGTGTCTGTCAAGCAAAAGGTAAAGCCTTTTATACGTTGTTTATTGTAATTCAGAATACGTATGGCTAAATAAACATTTGGTGGATTGCGGTCGATCAATTGGGATTCGTAGTGGCTCGCGTAGAGAAATGGATCACATTAGGAAACTTTTTTCAATTCTTTTGTCAATTCTGCGTGAATGCATTTTTTATTTGCAATGGGGCAAGCATATTTATTTTTCTCGAATACTTTATTTAATTTTTTTGTATGCCTTACAAGTAATATAGTTATACCTGGATGTTTCCTTTTTATATTCAGTCACATAAAATAATAATTTTTAAAAAATGTATTTGTTATAATTTAGTATTAAAAAAAAAACAATTAAAAAACGCTTTAACCACAATTCAAAGTAAAAAGTTGACAACTCGTTGCATAAATTTTCAAATATCTAATTTAGATGGTAAGAAGTAGGTTAAAATAGCATTGAAATATTTTAAATAAAAACAGGTGAAATTTAATTAAAGCATGTTAATATCCATTATTCAATGTGAGGTATAGACCTATCTGTCTATAGAAAATATGTAGACTTCATCTTAATTTTGCCGAAACCT
This sequence comes from Heliconius hewitsoni, assembly GCA_018230445.1. Taxonomy (NCBI): domain Eukaryota; kingdom Metazoa; phylum Arthropoda; class Insecta; order Lepidoptera; family Nymphalidae; genus Heliconius; species Heliconius hewitsoni. Next base: position 5,894 of record DWAN01003184.1, read on the forward strand.
ACATGCAGGTTTAGATATTTTTGTTACCATTTTATATTTTACAATAATTACTGAATCAAAAATTTAAAGATTTGTAATTTAAATTTCCGACGTTAAATAAAAAATATATATTTCAAAATAAATATATTTGGGCTTGCTTGTTTGTAAAACACTTTTCCTCTTCGGCTGTTATATAACATACGGTGAAATTGATGTGCACAAAGTTTAAATTAGAATGCATTGCTCGTCAACCGAGTCTGGGTCAAAAATCGTGGTGCCAACTGCGATATCCTACGCATTAAACGACTAAGTATGCTTTGGACGTGCCATTGCCCAACGAAATGAGCACTTGGTATATAACGGGATGGTAACCAAGAGACAGTACATTCTATTGAATTCTTTCGTATAATCACTTGTGAGAAGTCACCGAATCAAGCAAAATGATCGCCAAATTCACCGTAAGTAAATAAAATTTTATAAAATAAACGAAAGAAAACAAAAAAGAAACATAAATATAATATTGTAAATTTACTACATTTCTACAGGTTATCTTTGCCCTCACCATCGCTGCTGCCCACTGTGGCACAGTACCCTTAGCTGCAGCGCCAGCTGCTCTGGTGGCTCCTGCTGTAGTTCCTGCAGCCTACGCCGTCGCTCCTTACGCTAGCTCCTATTCCGCTCACGCTGTCAACCATGCAGTAGCTGCACCCGTCGTAGCCTCTGCCCCAGTTGTAGCTGCCGCTCCCTATGTTGCACCATCTCCTTATGTTGCCGCTGCATCACCATACGTTGCAGCACCATCCCCCTACGTCGCCGCAGCTTCCCCTTACGTAGCTGCTAAATACATTTCCTCTCCTTACTTCCTATAAGAATTTTCGGCGATATCATTGCCTGGTGACTTGCTCAAAAATGCTGTGTTATATTAATATGTATATGTATGTATATGTAATATCTTTATAAATAGAGAATAAATATGTTTTGTTCCATATACTTTGTTATTATTAAAAAATCCGAATATTCAAAAAAAAATTAAATCAAAATTAAATCACCTTCACGCTGTATCGAATTTTTGAGGCATTGCGACAGTGGCCGACTCAACACCAAGATTTTGCCTTGGTGTCAGAGCGAAGGAATGAAAATATTAATAAATAATAATTCATTTCCCCGATTGGTGATCGAACCCATTACCGTCACGTTACAGTCACAACCAAACGACGGCCTCATAAAAGTATTAAAAAAACATTATAATATAATTATTGAAATAAATGGATTATGATACTATAAATTGAGTATTTGTATAGAAGTTTATATAAAACAATGTTATTTTTCAAGTAAGTTCATTAATACATGCCTATGTAGTGATAAGAAAATATACCAAGTCAGCTGACCGTTAGATTAGTGTCATTGAAACGCCCTGCCCTCGTTTAACACATGCTTATTTTCTGTTACAGACTACAATTACAAATACATTACTACATAAACATTATAAATTATTTATTTTTACATTTATATGAATAAATGGCAATATTTAAAATTAATTATATATTGTCGATTTAATATGATCGAAAAAAAATATATATAATTAAAAAAAATGTTTGTCGGATATTAAACGAGCTTAATATAAGTTAAAATTTAAAAACATATTGACATCCGTCAATAAAAAGCGAGTCTATACAATCTATGGTCGCCGTCGTCTGTGACGTCACACTATCTTAATCGAGATCGACACAGGGATTTTTTCAGTGTCCTCCATTGCGTAATACACTAAATACTGTTTAAGACGGGTCATGTTACGTTTCACTTTTACATTATTTTTTTTATATTTGTAAATAATTTCGAAGTTCTATAACTTCTTAATTTATTGGGCTATTTAAGATTTTTTTGACAGTGTATTTAATTTTAACATGCCAAGACCTATCAATATGTAGCGATATTTTTGGGCTCTTTTATAAAATTTTATTATTTTAGTTAGACAAACTTGCAAGGTACAGGTTGCAACACAGACATCGAGACAAGAGAATACATTGCCATACTTTACTACTCTCATAAGACAATGCACAACATGAAATTCGGTCACTTAACACTAAACGTCTCGAAAAGGGGAAATAGTGTCTTAGCACTACCTATCCTCCTATACCTATTCTGCTATCTAGGAAACAATGTGAAGGTAAAAAAAGTATATAACACGGCGTCTTAAGCTTAGCTCTGCACAAAAGTATTCTATAGTATTTATTTAATATTGATGTAGATCTAGAAGTATCATACATTATAAGTAAGCAATTTCCATGACGGTAAAGAGAAATAAATTTTAATTCGTTCACTCATACACCTAAGATATTACGTACTCGGACCTAGCATTTTTGAGCATTTCATGAATGTAATTATATAAAATATTATTAAACTACTAAATAGTAGTTTTGTTTTAATAATTTATGACATGTAGTAGTCAATTATTGTTTTAGATTCTTATATACATATATCTCAGTGATGCTGTTTTCTTCGTTTCCGGCGGCTTCATATTTTCTTAGTATACTTCTGCCTTTTCATTGAAATCAAATTTGAAATTTGATTTCGGGAGTTATCTTTACAAAAAAAATAATATGTTTTGTTTCTACTATTCCTATAGAAGTTTCGAACAACTTTTACTTAGCTGTAATTTAGTGTCATCACAATGATAGTCATTGTATTGTGTAAGGTACTTAAGCTAAATAACGGTCTTTATCTAAATAGCTATGGTGATGTATAGAAATTCTCCAATTTTTGAAGGAAACTGATGAACTTGTAATACAAATAGATAGTGGACAATGGAAGTATTCTAATGGCAACGTCTTTACACAATTTTTTCCAGGTTCTCACTCGTAGCTAAAAAAAATACGTTAGACCCGTAAAAATAGCGTAAACGCAACCACCCAGCTTGATTTAAAAATATAATGTATAGAAAACAGTACAAAAAATTTAAACGAATGAAAAAACTAATTTTGATAATAGAACATAATATCAAAATTACTCGGTCGTAATAGTCATGGACAGAGAATGACTGGAATTAAAAATAAGTGCAACTAACAACCAAGTGTTTTAAGTACTGTTGGTGACAAAATTAACTATATTTTTATTAAAAAATAAAACTTTTCAAAGAACAACATGTGTTTAATTAAAGAAAATTATGACAGATTTTTAAAATTACCACACCAAGTTTACCAAGTTTTATAATGACTTGTCATTATAAAGTAGTCGCAATTTATAAAATTTTTAACTTTCTCCTTCTTATTATTAAAACTATAGATATTAGCGTATTAATAAAAAACAGAAACAAATATATTTTATTACATCATGATAATACATAAATCAAATAATGCAAATATCATCAAAAACATAAATATGAAATAAGAGTCAAGTTCAGTATTGAATAATGCGTCGTTCTCGATTTTACTGACAAACGAATCAAAATCTATATGGGTGTCAAATTGTCATACTGGATTACAGTCCAGTATTATATACATATTGACATAAATCGATTTTTCTACGTACAGGTTCATATATATTTTAGGTTTATATACTTATTACAAGATTTATACTTTACGTTAATACTACGTTTATTGGTAACTAAAAAGTAAAATTTTGGGCTTAAATACTTTTGAAATGAACACAGAATATACACAAGCATATATTTTTGTACGACGATTAATATTTTTTATTATATATCATTACTTTTTGTAAATAAGTTATTAATATTATAATTTTTAATACAACTTGTTTATTAAAAGAAATTCATTTAGTTTTTTTAATATTTTCTGTGAACTAACTCGTATAACGAATATGTCCGCAACATGTATAGATAATGTTTGGTTGTGACATTTTTGAAGAACTAATTATTACTAATCTGAGCTTGGATAATGTGGTCCAAAGTTTTTGGTTATGGATAAAATAGTTACAGATAATATTTAAAAATAATATTTAAACCAATCATTGAAAGTAAAATTAATTGTTTTAATCGTTAAGTGATAGAAAAAAATCAAACCTATAAAAAACCTGCAAAAAATTGCAAAATTTTTAATTTACTCTCAACAGACCTTGAAAATATTTTTAAAATAAAACATATATATATAAACATGAAGATAGCTTTTAGCGTCTAAGCAACTGTTAGTATATACCAAAGTAGGAACAAATTGTACGAATTATATAATGAGGCAATAGAATCAGGGCCCAGCGTTCTTGCTAAGAGTTAGAAATTATTCAAAAATATTTATCCAGGCTAAGTATATATATATGAGCTCAAAATTTTTCAGTCTAGCAGTAAAATTAAAGCAAAATGGTATGCTATACAATGTCAGTGAACCTTTTATATTAAAAGTTATCAGTGTAATTTTACATTTAGACGTAGAAGTGGTAGATACTTTTCAATTTTTTATTCCGATATACGTAATGAAGTAACACGTTCACTGCCATCATCTTCTTCAGAAACAATAATAATATATTATAAAAAACCATGTAACCATTAACCATTCAATTCATTCTCCAAAAAAGAGATATGACCTATGAGCTCAAGATTTTCTGCGAGATGTTTACACTATGCAGGTACAGTCAGTAAAGTCACTTTACGATTAGTCACTTTAAGTCACTTTACGATTAGTATACTATATATATTGTTATGTTGTCGGATTAAGACGAACATAATATTATTATACAATGTTTTAGTAAAGTTAGTGACAGACATACGATAGGAAAAAAAGATAAGTATGTTACGCTCAGTTTTCACCTCGAAAAAGTAAATAAATCTTTTATGTCCCTGTAACTTTTTATTAATTAATGTCTATTGAATGTGTGTGCAGAATAGCTACCAGTTTATGTGATAATTAAATTTTACTATTGACATTGAAAAGAGCAGCTGTTAGGTTTCTTGCCGGCTCCTCTTAGCAGAAACTCCAAACCGGTAGTACCTATTTTATATGTTAAAAAATTTTTGTTCATTCAAAAGTCCTCACAATAGTCTAATTGAATAAAGAATATTTTCAGTTGTAATAGAAAAGAATTTTCAGTGGTATATTATTTATAGATGTCATTTTGGTAACAAATATCCAGTTTCTAAAAGTGGGTTATCTTTTTTATGATTTAGTCAGTCCCATAAATGCCTTTAAATTCTTTTCAAACTATATATACATTCAATAGTTAATGACTCGTAATAGCTTCAAAAGTATCTTGAAATGGTTCATATACGAAACATTGTCAGTTTTCTTTTAACTTGGCTGGATGTTCTACCGCGTGCCTTGGTCATAAAGCGTAAATATGTCTTTTGAGATGCTCATCAAATTAGAGTTATTTTCATATAGATAGATTACATAGATAGGTTTTGAAATATTTTTATAAAATAAATATTTATCAGTTATTTTACTACCTTGAAGTATAATATAATAAACACATTCAAATGACAATGATGAAATCGGTATATACTATTACATATATTTAATCGTAAATTTTGTTAATGTTTGGAAACCAGCAACTGTTTTAATTTACTGTCTAAATTGTAATTTTGAAAGGCGTGGTAGAGTACTGAACATTACGAACTTATATCTGTGCCAATATTTACTTGTTCCGTAATAGTTTATAGATAATTAAAATTATAAGCAATACAAAGTATACATCGAACTGAAAATTTAATGATAAGTATGTTACATTAACATCACGTAATATTATATACTAAATTATATTACGATCTTTTTTGTTTGCTAGTAGCTAGTATTCTTCTTATGTGATTCTTGACATGTTATAAGACGGCCTTTCAAATGGTCCACATATATTCATAGAATATTTTGTATTTTCAGAGCAATGAAATGTCTTGCATACAAAAAGCGTTATTTCGCAAAACAAAATATAAATTAAAGAAACGATTTCATCCCTTTGTTGTACGGAATTGTACGGAAAGTGGGTAACGGAAATATCTTAATGGGAATGGAGTATCTTAACACTAGGTTCCCAGATTCCCTCTGCCTACCGTGCTATGTGCATGAAGTCAATAAAAAAAGATACGAAATATTTGTCACTAACTGTACTTACAACAGATTGTATCTGATATAGATGACCTAAACTCAGCCTGCGTTAGGATTGGACAGATTTGGCCAATCTATGTCTTAAAGTACTATAAAAGCTCTGTAGGGCTTGTCCCTAAGCACATTCGTTTCTATACCCTTTCTCGTTTCTAACAATCCTACGACCAACCCTCCATCAAAATGCATAAGCTGGTAAGTATTATGTATATTTATTATTATTGTATAATTATGTGAAAATATTACGAATTTACTTTTATTATTATATTTTTTTTTATAATTTTCTTATTATTAAAGGACAAGATATGATTTAAGTTTATGGAAAAAAAACAAAGTGTATTTAATCATCTGATTCCTCGGTGAAAGTCATCATTTGTGTTTTTATAGACTAGGTCCGACTTTTTATCGACGTGAACTTGACATTCTTAGTACGGCAACGACCTATCGAGGTCGCACCGCGCTTTACAAAAACTGATTAATTTTTTGTTCAATTATTATAGATGTTTAAATTAAATTTAAAATGGAATTGTCTATTTTACTTAAAACTTTAAGAAACTAAAGCAAAGTAATAATATATTTACAAATATGTATATAGAAAAAACCTTTAATATAAAATAACTTATATAAAAATTAAAAGAATTATTTTCGTAAAATTATCTCAATTATAGTACATATAACTTAGAAGAAAAAAAGGCATTCATCTCATGCACGAGACTCGATGTTAACCCAGTATCGATGATCTCGATGTTACTCGATAGTAACCCTTACATTTATATTTTAATTTCTTTGCTCTGGTGTCGAAGCAAAGCGCGGCGTTGAGTTCCGCCACTCAACACGCAATGCCTTTAGAACTCGGCGTAAAATGGGGAATGGAGTGTCTTATCATTAGGTTCCCTCTGCCTAGTCTGCTGTGTACGAGATACAACGTGAAGGTGATTTATTTATTTTTAATTTAAACATATATTATTTTTCCAAGAATTCCATCGGTCTTAATAAATATATTATATGTTATTTTTCTATATAATCAAAATATAAGTAAACTAAAATGAAAGCTGTGACTTACAATTTTTAGTCCTTGTTTACGTTAATGAAACTTATTGCCTTTTTCTTTACAATATAGTAACGAAAAAATTAACTGTGGCTCTTATAGGACATATTTTTTATCGTCACGCTGTATCCCGCACACAGCAGAGCGGACAGTGGGAACCTAGTGTTAAGACACTTCACTCCCGAGTTCTGGAGGCCATGCGGTGCGTAACTCGTCGCCGCCTTTGCCTCGACACCAGAGCGAAGAAAATGGAAATATTAAACATTTCATTTCCTCGAGTGGGAAATCGCACCCACAACCTGTCGCTTTGTATCCCTACGTCACGCCTGGCCTCTATATTATATATTATTTGGAAGGCTTTTTTGGCCTCTATATTATACTTTAATTCTAAGCTCAAGTAAAATGAAGCTTTTTCTAATAATAATAAGTTACACACGCGCCAGCGTCGTGATTGTCCGAGACGGCCTTGTTAGAAAGGAAATAATATCTGATATATTTAGATAGTTAAACCCACCTACCGCCTACCATCGCACGAGAAGGTACAAAAACAATGTTTAATTTCCTTGGAATTGTTTATAATAATAGACGCTACCAATTTAGGTCAACAAGCTTCGTTTTAGAAACATCTTCTTTTTCTTTTTTTTTTGTTTTAATTTTTATACACTACACTAGGTAAAATGTATATTATGTAAGTCTAATTGGAATTATGTTTTATATTTATCGATATATAATTATAAAGCGTATTATTATAATTTAAAAAAAAAAACATTTAGGCCAGTCGTGGCGTACCAGCAGGGGCACAAAGTGTGACTGTAAAACCGACTGGTTGTGGGTTCGATCCCCAC
>DWAN01003185.1:0-13804 GCA_018230445.1 Heliconius hewitsoni
TATATATATATATATATATATATATATATATATATATATATATATATTAATAGATTTTTTAAATTTCATTTATAGATACCAGTGTTTTGTATAAAATTGACCATATATTAAAAACCTATAGATTATTAACGTGGATCTATAGTTATAAAATTTGGCAAGAAGTGAGAACTTAAAATACAAAGGCAAACAAAAAAATAATAAATTTATTTTTATATGATAGAAAAAAAATCCTTACATACTTATATTTGTGGTTCATTTTATACATACACACTTGCATACACACTTAAATATAAGTTCCGCAACTTTAAGTCATGTTCACATTGATCTATATAATATATGGATTAATATCAGGTGTGGAACCCTCAGTTGCCACTTGACTGACTTGCACTTGACTGTGGTTTTGTTATTATGGGTTAACATAAATGTAACTATTCTTTTTTATGTTTGCCTGAGTTCATTTATTTGGTAATATTTTTTTCCAAATTAAAAAAAAAGAAAATAAAATATTTTAGATGGCAGAGAAAGCATAATGAGCGACGAATCAAATGAAGAATTTCAGAATGACTCTGACGGTGATTCAGATGCACCTGTTATACAAAGTAAGTCTTTGTCCTGCTTACTGTATTTGTAATTAAATTTAATTATTATTGTTTTCCTGCTATGGCAAGATAGTGTGGGGTCGAGTTCCAACACTTGAGAAAAAATGTTTTGCATTCAAATGGAGACAAGCGAGATTTGATAATTCTTTTTATTTCTGCCTAGTAGTAATTGAACCCAAATGTTACCTTCACATTTTTTCCTGCACATAACAAGGTGGTAAAACAGTCTGTTCCCATTACAATACTTCCGTTTCCCCCTTTCCGCCGAGTTATGTTGGAATTGAGTGTTGAATGGCGGAACTGGTGATGAAGAAGAAAATAAAGTTATGAATTATTTAGTTTCCTTGAGTAGAAATCGAATCCACAAGCAGTCGCGTTTATGGTCGCAAGCTAATCAAATTATTTATTTATTTTTATTTTTCTATTTAATTTAACAGATAGAATTTAATGTCTGCATTAGTTCCAATCACTTCTATGCGTTCAGTCCGTCGGTGTTGAATGACTGATCTCATCGCGTATAGCGTCGTCATCGTGCGTCGCCTAATCTTGTATTAGTTAGCAAATGAAAACAGTTTGTTCTCCTCATGATGATCCACAACCATCGCCATTACTGTCGCACACTGATTCACTGAACCACAAGTCTCAATACGAAAATATTAATTGTTATAAAAAAAATCTTTCCAGGTATATATCCGAAATGGTTGATAGAAATAGAAAAGAAACGCACAGATGCTGATCTATCACGAGCTAAAGCCGAGGAACAAAGAGCTTTGGTTTCAGCTAAAAATGCAGATGCTGCATTAATACAGGCTGAAGCTATGAAGAAACTGGCTGAGGCTGCAGACAAACAGGCCGAGGCTCTAATGAAAATTGCTAACATGTTGGAATGTAGGGTCCAGAATATGCAACCTATGTGATATGAATGTTATGAGTGCAATTTCTATTTATGATTTCATATACATGTATATTGTATATAGTTAGTAAACTTTTTTTTCATAGCTTTCTACACATAGCAGGTTAAACAGGATAGGACCTAGTGTTAAGACACCCCACCATATTCTAGAAGCATTTCTAGAATTTGGTGCAATGCATGTTGATTGGCTGAACAGTTAGGTTCATATATATAATATTTACTTTAACAATATAAATCATTATTTTTTTTGGATTTCTTTTTGAATCATCATGATTTTTATATTTTAGTCATAATATTTTTTTTATCAATATAAAAAGCTATGTTAAGGTAATATACAAAGATAATAGTCGATTATATTTAAAAAAAAAGTTTGAGTTGTTAAGTGTGTTAACCACAAATCTATAATTTTCAATTTTTTTTCTTAACTAGTACTACCTGTATATGCTAGTTGTGAAAATATCATAATTTTAGGCCAACCAAAAGTATCCTATTAAATTATTTATTTAGCGAAATGTGTTTTTTGCGATATAAACAACCATATTTTTTTTAATATACGGAAAATACGGAATCATAGAGCCGTAGATTTGAGTATTTGGTTTGAATTTCAACTCTATATCTCCAAACGATCCTGAGATAAAGGCTCTTGACTAACAGACCAGATGAACAAGAAAGTGATCATATAGGGTTCCTTTTTTTTAAAAGTACGGAACCCTTTAAAAATTTGTAAACAAGTGTCTGACTTACTAAAGTTAGATAAAAAGGATAATCAGTTATTTATAGGAATAGCTTTATAAAATTAAACTAATTATACATTTTTTCTTTGTAATTAAATGTTAAATCTTATTAAATTGCTTATTTAATTTTTTAATATTTATATAGCACACATATTCTATCCTTTTCAGCGTTTCAGAGCAAATGTGTTTAGTTGCAATACATTTCAGCTTAAGTTTTTCCTTCTTAAGATGTACTTCTTTTATCATCTTTTAGAGCATTTCGAAGTCATCCCTCTAAAACAATGATTAACATATTAAAAATTGTACAGTTTTATTTAATAGTAATAGTAATTTAATAGTACCATATTTTTAAATAGCATAAAAAGTTATATGTTATGGATGTAAAAAAATTATTATGTAAAAGAAAAAACAATGATCAGACTTTCATCTCGATATAATCTTACTGGCATGACTATGCCATGGTACTTATGGTATGGTCATGCTACTTTGAAACAAACTAAAACTAATCAAACTGGCTTTCAAATACAATGGTTATCTTAATATTTTGGATTTAGGAACAAATTAAAAAAACAAATAAACAAACCATTTCATTGTATTCTAGAACATGTTTCCTGATAGCAGATCCATCAACCCAAGTAACAAAATCCTCTAGAGATCTTGTGACTAAAAATGCAGGGTCTTTCACCACTTCTGGGCCAACTCTCACATGCCCTTGTTCTATAAATTTTGTTGCTTCTTTCACTGTTTCTGACATTTTTTCTGTAATGTTAAAATATTATAGCAGGTAAAAGAGACTAAAATTAAACTATTATAAAATATACAAAAAGATTAAAATGGAAATGGACAGGGCACATGATCAGAGATAAAATTGATAATTGGACCAAAACAACAACAGAATGATACCCACGAGATGGGAAAAGGAATAGAGGTCAACCAGTATGATAATGGAAAGATGATTTTGTCAAGGTGGCTGGGAAGCCATGGATGAGAGTGGCTAGAGACAGAAAATTCATACAAAAAAAAAATCATTATTCTGTAAAATAAGTAGTAAACAAAGGTTTATGTTAGGAATAGAGACTAGTGTTCAGTCACTCCACTTTATTTATGTTGGAATTTGAGATGCAGTATGTCAGATGAATTAATTAAATTAAATATATTGAATGATACAAATAGTTTATTCCTCCAAGTGGAAATCAAACCCACTACCAATATATTTACAATAAAATGCTGTCCTATTGTAACACAAAACCTTCCATTATTATTATAGATTTTTTTAATTGAATATGTAACTGGACATGTCCAACTTAATACTGTACACATTATAGAGATCTCTTTAAACACAATGCCTCAAACATAACAGGAAAGCAGAGAATTATTACTTTAAAATAGAAAATGTGAAGTAGAAAGCAAATAATTAGTTAAACATTTTCACATTTCTAAAAGAAACAAAATGTACATAACATTTAATACATACGTCGAACCATAACAACAGGTAGTCTTCTCCTACAAAAAGAACTTGCTGATACATTGGTAGCAAGAACTAAATCCCATCTTGTTGGAATAATACCCATTTGATATAATTTTTCTAACAATTGTGCACTTGATTCCGTCCTAAACTCTGCACTTGCATCCAAATCTTTTATTTTATTTGCTAGTTCGCGAATTTCTCTTGATATTTTATTGTATCTATTAAATAAAAAAGAAAAAATAAGCACTAACAATTTTTAAATAAATAACCTATAAATACAAATAACAAAACCTAGATGTATTGTAATATTACTTTGTATAATCTTCACGCTTTTGTATATGATATTTCTTCATAACCTTCACTTCTTGTAAATTATTATCCACTTTCCATGATATAAAATCTACTTTTTTGAGAAGTTTTTGTTCGTGAAATTTTAGTTTTCTAACCATGTTGTAATAATATGAATTGTATTAAAATTATTTTCAGAAGAGATTTCGATTATTGGAATAAGTATTGGAATATAAATTATTAACGTAAATATAATACAAAAAACACGTGCAAAATTATAATGTAAATATTTTCGAATTTTGACAAACGTTAATCATTTATGACATTTACAACAACAGATTAGAGATAACATTAATGAGGACAAATACAATACGGTCAAGACCGGAATCCGTACCCGTCCTACGGTACCAAATACTTTGGGTTACAGCCACTGAAAACTCTCATCACATCATACATAATACAAAAAAAGAAATACAATTACACGGATTTTTTAGACTTAAGATTACACATAATATACCTTATTAGTTTAGTTCTCTTATATCTTGTTATCCTTAGTAAACAAATATATATTTCCAGCGTACAGCATAGAATGTAGGTTTGGTTTAAAATATTTATTTTTATCATATCAACGATAGCAATAAATTTATATCTTTACCTTACGGTGCCGGTAACTGTTTGAGTGTTCGGTACATCCCTAGTGTCCGTTGAACTTATTATTAAATATCAATAATTTTCGGCGCTGTCTAATATCTACAATATAAACTGTATTTATAATTTGTATTCGCGAATATTTATTACTTTATTGAAAAATTTATCAGTATCTTCCTATTGAAATGAGCGGGAACGACAAAAAGAATAGTGATACGTTTTCACACTACTTACTAACGTCCAAATTGGATGAACTTGAAGAATTAACGAGCAACTTGTTCGCAGAATTACAAGACTCAAAGAAGGTGATGGCTGAAATATTTACAATGATGAATACTATTCCTCAGCAACAACAAGCTAGTAAACCACAACAGATTAAGGGTCTCAGACATGAAGATATATCGCAGTTTCTAGTTACACCGACGCCTAATTTGTTATTGCCGGATATGTCTCAAAATACTGTGGACGTAGATTTAGATAGTATGATTGCTGATATGAAAAAGTACGCTGAAAGCATAAAAAATAATATAACCACTCTGAAGCCTCAACAGGAAATAGCTCAAAAGAAAATTGATCACATCAATTGGGAAGAATGTGCTTCAAGTTTGGATCAGTTTGGAAAACGCATAGCAAATATAAAATCAGCTAAAACCAATGGTGACAAGAGAAATATGGATTTGGAAGCTAAAATGGGTGTACTATGTAAAGATATCAACATGTTTACACAGGTGATAACCTAAGCCTAATTAATTGTGATCATATTATTATTTGACAATATGTACCTATGCACAAACCACTTTGCTTGCTCATATAACATTTGTTTCCTAAATATGTAGTTTTCCTACATAAGTGTGTAATAACGTTTAAAAAAATATTAAATATATTTTCTAAATAAATAGCATTCTCTTTTGCTAAACTATCATACCTAAAGAGATGCTAAGAACATAAATAAGCTGTAACAAGTGTATAAGAGTTGCGACATAGCTTGATGATATAGATCAGTGGTCAGAGCACTTGGGTGGTTTCTAAGAGGCACAGCTTTAAATCCGGCTATTTTAATTGTTTTATATTCTCATAAATAAAATAGTATTAAATTTCACCACTCAACTTGTAATTTATCGAAATTTAGGTAGATAATTGATGAAATGTCTTAACAATAGGTTCCTGCAGGATAGAAAATGGTACAATTTTCATAAATTTTTTTTTTAAGGTTCATTCAATATTTATATATATATATGTATATGAAAATATATGATCTAAAAATTTCTTAATTATTTCTTTTAGATGGTGCAAGCTAAGACGACACTGAGTGAACATAATGAAAATTGGGTATTAACTGAGCAAGACGATAAAGTTGTAGTATATGAAGACCTCATTAACAAAATATTATTGAGCACTAATGAACTTTCATATTTATTAAAAAATAAAAATAATTAAGTGCATTCTTAATATACATCTTAGTTTTAATATTTTTTCTATTGTTACAATGTGTTAATAAGTATGCTCTTAAAAATATTGATTTAAGTAATAAATATTTGTAGAATGATGATCCTTACTTGTGTATATGTGATATTGAGATTCATCACAAAACAAAATGTCCAGGATTTTAGTGAGCAGAGAACAGAATGTATTGAGACTAATACATACTCCACTAAATAGCAGGGTCTGCAAAATCTATTCTTAAATAAGAATACACCATCATATGAAAGATCCACAGTAAATTATGTATTTTTATAGATCATGTTTATTGTGGCTATTTGAACTTGGAGGTCAGTAAATCTAAGTTTAAATATATATAAAGTTCTTTATTTTCAATAGTGAAGGATTTGTGTGAATGAATTGTTGTATATGGGGTCAACGTTTGGATGTCATCATCTTTCAAAATATTAACTTTTACAAAATATATAGAAATTTTGTAATATTTAATCTCCTAGTTGTTAAGTTTATTCTAAGATGTAAAAACTGTATTCTAAGATGTAACATTGTAAAACTTTTTAATTCTTTATTTTATGTTGATCTCATTAATTTTATGTTATTCAAATTATGATTACAATTTTTCTTGTGACATATCAACTGTTATTCTTTAACATTAATAACTAATGTTAATAATAATTGTCATTTATTGGCTACAATATGTCATTTCTTGTGTTTTTTAAATAAAATGAATAAATCAGCTTCACGCTGCATCATGTAGGGTAGGCAGAGGGAGCCCAATGTAAGATACTCCATTCCCCACTTTCTGCTGAATTCTGGAGGCAGAACATGCATCAACAACACAACTTAAATCACCTCCTTGAGTCAAACCCACAACCAATCAGTTTAACTGTCACACTTTGTGCCCCTGCGCCACGACTGGCTTCACTTTTTTTTTACTATAAATTTTGTATCTGATTGTAATAATATACTTTTACTTTAGAATTGGTAAAAATGCTAAACATTAATGGTGAAATAAAACCTTTATAATATATCAATTACACTTTTGTAAATTGCAAACAATGTAATAAAATAAATAAGCCAACTCAGTTTGTATTTTTATTTAAATTACTTTTATATTAAAAATGATATTAACACTAAATATTAATAAATATATAGAAAGACTTAATAAATATATCACTATCAAATGCATAACGGAAGTTGAGAAAAGAATAATAAGAAACAAACAGTGACAATATAAAGAAAAATATACAACCAGAAAAAGAAAATTGTATTGTATTAGTTCAGCAATCTTAATGTCATATCAAACAATTACAAATGTCATCAACTTGAGTCCTGCTCATATCAAAGTAGAGTCGAAAAAATGACTGAAAAGTTAGTCTTTGTCATTCAATCTCATTCTTTTGCTGTCGTTATCATAGTCAGAATTTTCACCAGGCTCAAGTTTGTTGATACTTTTTTCGTTAGGTTTTGATGGCTTTTCATCAGCTTCCAAAACCTTTAATCTTACACCAGCTACGATGGCGCCATCCAAAGTGGTCATTGCCTCCTGAGCGGCATTCTCAGATGCATATTTAACAAACCCAAAAGTTTTGTTGGGTATAGTGGATACATTAATGAGGTCTCCAAAACGACAGAATACATCTGATAATGTGGCTACAGGTGGAGGTTGGGGCTTACATATGATGAACAGCCTTCGCGCAACTCTACTATTAATATCTACTATTGGTTTTTTTGGAGGTAAAGTAACACTACAAAAGTTGAGGTCTTGAGGTTCATTTAAGTCAATCTGACCTGAAGCTGCTTTAATCAAAGATGATGCTTTGGCTATGGCATCTGCTAATACTTTAAGGTCAGGTGTTCCTGAATCTACTGCGATTTTGAAATTATTTGCAATATTTGATAAGTGATTAGCAGCCATGCTCAAAGTATGCTTATGTGATCTTACTGAAATAATTTCTCCTGATGGAAATTCAAAGTTATTTAATTTTGTAATAGCATAATCAGCATATTTTTTATCTTTATAAGTTATTTGTGCCTTGGAGATACCATTATAAGTATCTACAGAGTATTGAAATTGAATTAGGCCAGGAATGACATCAAAAAGTTGCTCTATACATTTTTGGGGAACTTGCGGAGAGCATTTTACTATGATGGTGCTAGACTCTTCAGAGTTACCTACTGTAAATCCATTCCTATCATATTCATTGTCAGGCGGACCATATCCATCACTAGTGTTATAATTATTTTTACCTACAAACATATTATCAAAATCTAAACTATTTCTACTTCTTTTTAAGTCATCTCTTGGTGTGGCAAAAACAGGCTTATAATGTTTATGACATTCTTCATAGGCTTTAGCAGCTTCATAGAAAGTTTTATATTGGACATAAGCAAAACCTTTGCAAGTGTCAGTTACTTTATCCTTTTGCAAATAAACTGATTCAACATTGCCAAAGTTGGAAAAATGTAGTCTTATTTCAGATTCTGCAGAATCTTTTGGTACCTTAATGAATAGTCTCTTGTATCTATCTTCATTTTCATTCTGTGTGCTTTCATTTTTATTAACTGCAACCATAACTTTCATAGGTTTATTATCATTACCAATAAATTTTAAATGTAATTCCTTGATTGCAGCTGCTGCTGATGATGTCTTATCATACTTAATATAAGCTACACCTTTAGATTCACCAGAATTACGGTCTTTTGGCATATATAAATCTTCTATTTTTCCAAAACGTTCAAACCGCGAAAGTAAATCATCCTCTCTCAACTGTTTGTTGCAAACAACAAATATTCTTGAATGAGGAGGATCATCTTTCCGCTCGGGACGGGCAAAGCTCATAGTGATACTTTGTGGAAATCCGTTGGTCGTCGTTAAAAGTTCTATTGCGTCACTAATCAAGTCAAACAATTCAGTCAATCGTCACGCTCTTTTCATAGGAATTTCTTTGTGCACAGTCATGCAGTTAGTTAATTATCACTTGTAAATGTATCGTCTCCTAAGTGAAAAACATTATTGCTGCCATCACCCTAATATTTCTAATTTGTTTAAATACCTTCCGTTACAAAATATTATAAAGGCATAAGGCTACGTATACCTTTTCAATTCAAGAACAAACAACAGATGAGGAAAAAACAATATATATACAATTAGTTCCTACAACTGTCAATTCACAATTGTAATGGCTATGACATGAAAAAAAATGGCACAATTAAAAGGGGTCAAGGGAAACATTTTTAGATTTAAAATCACATTTCAACTTTAAATATTAAATAACATATTATATTGAAGTACAAGTTAAAGCGAGTTTTACAATAACCACCTAGTAAAAAGTGTAAAAATATGATTATACTCGTAGTATAGGGTCAATAGAAGCGACATTTTGGAAGAATATAGAAACATGCCAAGTTACTACTGTTTCGACAGCATTTATAGCAAATTAAGGATTGTGTTAGGAATATTATGATTGGTAAAATACTATGAAATATCTTAAGTACCTATTTAGTTTATTATAAATAACACATAATATGGGGTCATCATGGTGCAGTGGCACAAGCGTGTGGCGTAACAGTTGTGACTTTGATTCCCATTCGGGGAAATAAAATATTTTATATTGTCATTCTATCCCTCTGGTAATAATCAACAAAAAGCCCATTCGCAGCGCAGGGGCACATACGTGTAGTCACACGATAAACGCTACAGTTCGATTCCCTCTCAAGGAAATAAAATATTTAATGTTTTCATTTCCCCGCTCTAGTTACAAGGTAAAGCACGGCATTAAATTTAGTCACTACACACGCAATGTCTATAGAATTCGGCGAATGGTGGAGAACGGAAGTGGCTTAACCCCTTACCGAATAGCGGATCATATATAAACTCACTGGATCAAATATGTACAATTGGAAAACAATATATTTACAATAAATAAGAAAACGCTATCGCTAAAAGAAAAATATGTATCCTTTTATTTCTTCTTTTTAATCACATATATTTTTTTCACCAAAAAAAAAACCTTAATGTAAAGGGTTAATGGAAACGGAGTGTTTTAACACTATAAGTTCTTTTTGTCAAACCTATTATGCGTGTGATACAGGATAAAGATGAGAAAAAAACGATGCAGGAAGGTTGTAAATCTTAGGAAACAAGAAACATTCTTCATCAGGTTTAATATTTTGTCTTCAATTATAAAAGAGATGTATCCAATTTTCACACAAGCAACATTTAAAATTCTTAATATTGACTATGACTATTGACGTTTGTATTTTCTTCATTCGCAAACGCATATCTTTTGTAAACAAATACATATTTTGTTAAAAATGCGTAATTTAGAATTACGCTTTCAAAAATAACAATTTTATTTAATATAATGAAATATTTAGAGTAACATTGCGTTTCCTTATTTTATTATTGTAGTTAATGTCTTTAATTTGTTAAACGCAGTTTTTTTTTTCAATCGTCGTAGGCGGTCTAGAAAATGTTTCACAAGTCGGAAAACATATTTTCGTATTCGCGACAAAAATTTCTTAGAAGCGACGATTTTGAAGATGAGCTAAACGATTTATTTAATAAAAAATATCAGTTTCAATTTAACAGCGAGTGGAAGTTACCTGACCGTGACTCTTGGTTCTCAGCGCCTCCTTGGAAAGTTAAAAGTTTGGAATCACAGAAAACAAAACTAAATTTTCATAAAAGCCAACTAAACGATTTCAGTATTGAGGAATGGAGTAGTCACACACGGCGTCGTAATCCTGCTGGAGAGGTTGGCTGGAAAATTAGATGTCTTATAAACCCTGAATTTTTGACACAGGCTTGGACAAAATTTTATGAATGTGCCTGTACATATAATGTTGTACCAAAAGAAGCAATCACTAGCAATAAAATGGTTTCACTTCATCTTTGTGAGGCTCCTGGTGCATTTATCACATCTCTAAATCATTATTTGAAAATAAACCATCCTAATATGGAGGTAATTATAAAATCAAAAATCAATTGACATAGCAGTTGTGGTGCAATGGGGCAGCATCTGATTCTAAATGCCATGGTTATGGGTTCAATCCATTACAACAGCTCATATAAATTATTTTTATTTCTGTGTTCTTGCATACGATGTAGTAAAAATTGAGTGGTGCTTGTGGACACAGTTTCTTAACACTAGCAGTTTTTTTTAATAGTTGCTTATATTTTTCAGTGGAAATGGTTAGCAAACACCCTGAACCCATATTATGAAGGCAATTCTCCTTCAAACATGATAAGTGATGACCGCTTTATGTTTCACACTTTAAATAATTGGCTATTTGGTGTCGATAACACTGGCAACTTAATGGATTGGGAAAATTCACAGGCTATAATAGAAAGGGCTAAAAATCTTGGAAAGGTAGATATTTTGATATAATTTAAATGATTATTTTTGTTTAGAGGCCAGTTGTGATGCAGGGGCACAGAGTGTGACTGTAAAACCAACTGGTTGTAGGTTTGATTCCCACTCGGAAAGATGAAATATTTAATTAAATTTATATTTTCATTTCTTCACTCTGGTATCTGAACACTCAATTATTTAATTTTTTATTTGGTTTAAATTAATTAGTCAAATACAATTATTGAGAGTTCATTCCTTCCTATGCAGCATAAAACATAAGCAGCCTTCAATAATTATAATTTGTATTATTTTATAATAATAGTAATATTTCTTAACAAAAAGTAATTTTCTCTTTTTTACAGGTAATGTTAGTAACAGCAGATGGATCAATTGATTGTTTACAAAAACCTGACGCTCAAGAGGAAGTGACATCTCCATTACATTATTGTGAAATTATAACTGCATTACAAACACTGAGCCCAGGGGGTACTTTGATTTTTAAGCTTTTCACTACTTTTGAGTATTCTACTGTTAGTCTTTTATATCTTATTAATCATCTGTTCAATGAAGTCAATATATATAAACCAGTTACATCAAGACAAGGCAATTCTGAAGTTTATGCAGTATGTCTTGATTACAAGAGCAATATCAATTTAGATGAATATATTCCTATACTTAAGTCAACATATGGGACAAATATGTATTCAAAGAAGGCTCTATTCCCTTTAGAGGCAATCCCAGAAACATTTCTTAAGCAAGTAGAAGATTGTGCCTATTACTTCTGTTCGATACAATGTCAGGTCATCAACAACAATCTCCAAGCATATCTTATGCAGAAAAACATTGCTCTACACAGAGATATGAAGAAAATAAGAGCAATTGTTGCATCAGAATTTATTTGGAAATATAATTTGAAACCAATTGTGTTTGAACAGGAGATATTAAAGGGGATTCTACATGAGGAGAACAAAATAAATACTAATCCACGCTACCATCGCGGTTCATACACAGAGAGACAGCTGTATTCAAAAATGTCACTGAAAGAGAAATTAAAGAATTTAAATGCTTTTCTACAAGCAGAACTTTTGTCTAATCCTCTTATTTTGATCAATGAACCTGTCCGGTGGATGGCTAGGGATGAAAACTTAAAAATTGACATTGTATTTACATATGGTCGACCTTTACAAAAAGTAAACAGTTCTAAATTCATTTTTGTACCTATTTTCAAATTGTATCAACAAATATTAGCTGAAGAGGAATTCAAAGAGATTATTTTATTAAAAGAGTCAAGAGGACAAGTAAGCAATATTAACAATCTTGAGAGTGAAGTCTCAAAAATATTGTTACTTCCAGAATATAAATATAAAGAAAGTTACAATGTATATGAGAAGAATTGTTTTAAATCATTGCTCAGTATTCTAAAGGAGATAGACGTAGGGGAGTCACTTTTGCTAAAGAATTTTAATACTTTAACTCATTTTAATGTTAGCACTCTTTATATGCTATCTAAGGTATGTTTCGAGAAGACTGGTTTTGCATCTTGCGGGAGCATTGTCCTAAATAAGCTGCGGGATAAATCCTTTTTGAATTATCTTGATGTTATTAACAAAGAATGTGATAAAGTTAGAAGTGATAATATGAAGGATGTTCTCAATATTCTACCTGTACAAGTGACAAATGATGGGGAATTTTTCAATAATATTGTGTTTTATAATAACACATTCTACAGAAATAAATGTATGGAACACTTGTACACTATTGAACAGTCCCTTTAAAAATTTTAATAATTCAACTTTTAAATGCATTTGAGATATCTGTAGAGAGTATTTTTTTAAACTAATTTATTCTTGTGAGCTAAATTATGTATTCTCGTTGTTCTATGTCACAGTGTAATTACATATTTTCTGAATGTTATTTGAAGTTTTATTAAGGATTTAGTTTCGCTCCTACAATTTAATTTATTTTTAGCTTCACGCTGTATCCCACGCAAATTAGGATAAGCAGAGGGAACGTAATGTTAAGACACTCTGTTCTCCACTTTCGGCGCAATTTAATTTTATTTATTAAATAAGTTCTATTTTTTAATGTTAAATACTGTTATTATCTCTATTACTTAATATACATTAAGAATATTTATTTTTAGGTTCACGTATCCAGTACATAGCAGGGTAAGCAAAAGGAAACTGGAAACCTTGTGTTAACTGTTAGAGGTGTTTTATTATATAACTGAACAAAAGAACCACCGATCTCTAAAAATAATATTTGATCCGTTCAATTTCAGAACAACTTTGCGTTCATTTTTTGTTTGACTCTTTAAGCGATCGCTCCGTCCGTCTGCGATCATTCGCGTCACAAGAGAG
>DWAN01003186.1:0-13803 GCA_018230445.1 Heliconius hewitsoni
ATATATATATATATATATATATATATATATATATATATATATATAAAACTACTTTCGAAGGCACACAATTAAGTTACAAATGATCGATATGCCGAACTTCACACGGTGCCTATTCTATGGACATTGACATTTACGCTGATGGATAGCCAGCCGAAACAGTGTTTAAATTATTGCCATTTTTTACGATAATTTCTCTGTCTATAAGTTATTTCTTTCGTTTATACTGTGAGTTGTTAATTATTATAACGGTACATTATCGTTTTTGCGCGTTTGGGTGTTTGGGCTATTCTAACTGCACACGGATAATGTGTATATATTATATATGCAATATAAATTTATTATTATTGAATTTGAATTAGGTTCAAAGCGTGGTGTTCAGTTCCACCACCTAATGAACAACGTAAACTTCTATAAAATTATGAAATATTTTTTAATTACTTTAATAGCATATAATAATGATACGTTAATATCTAGATCAATTTATATTCACCGAACGCGCATACTTACGTTACGTTAAATTTGTTAAATTTGGATGGTCATTCATTAAGTAATTACGGTTAATGACAATTTTACTAAAAGCTACAAATGAACCTGCAAATATATTTACATACGACCGTAGCGTAGTCTCTATGATTGTGATAACTAACGACTAAACATGTCACATTAAAGTCAAAAAGAAACTGACAAATTGGATAAATACATACATTTTCATCATGTTCATTCCGAGCCACGCTACCCGGCCGGTGCGTGATTGATGGCCGCCATACAACCCCATACACCACCATTCACCCACTTCATAAGATTCATACGAAACATTCTCTTTAATATGAATATTAAATGAAACAAAAATTGCAAATGTCGCACGGTTTCTCAACCATCCTCATGAATACTAAAGACGCAATTCGTAGATCGTTTCCATTTGCGAAATCGAGTCGTTGCTCCGTCGTAACGCTTATGATACTGATATGTCATATGACTATGGTACCTCATTACAAGAGGTAAGCGATTTAGTCCATATTATATATAGAAACAAATCAGGAAATATGATTTAAAAGAATGTTACATGTCGTCAGAAAACAATTGGGTGGACGTGACCCGGGCGATAACGTCGCGGACGCGATCGCGACACGTCGCAGCCGCTCAATGCATACTAAGCAATAACGCCAGTTTCAATTTCACCCCCTTCATCCAGTACATATTTCATACAAAGTATCTTCACAAGAAATCATATTTTGTTGCATGTTAAGATGTAATCTGTCAAAAATTTTTAAGTTAAGATGTAATCTGTCAAAATTTTTTTTAGTTTATTTAAATATTTTTTTTTTATTTATATTAATGTCCAACAATAATATTGTAAGCAACGATTTTTTTATAGATTCTCAGTTTTATTTTATGTCAATTTATGAAACAATAATTACATTATTCATTAATAAGTAATTATATTATTAAGTATAGCAAAAAATTAAAAGTACCCTTACAAAAATATAAGTAAAACGTCAGTTCTGTATTTATTAAAACATGGATTTATAGATACTGAGTTCTAATTAAAATAAATGTATTTTTATTTCAAAATTTATTTTTATTTTATAATAAACGGTTTAAAAAAGTGGACTGACTTTTTAAATATTTATATTTTTTTATATATTTTTTTACATTTTCTTTTTTTTTAAGATTCCGTGTCTCAAAAGGAAAAAAACTAAGCCCGTAAAGGATCATTTTATTTTCCTTATGTGCGCCTGTTCGTCTATTAAGACCATTTATTTCAAGGTAATGTAATAATTTGAAAATCACATGTTCAGATCTACAATCTCTTGGAGCGCAGAAGAAAATCAAGCTTCCAAATCAACGTAGTCAAAACAAACGAGCATATATGCATCGTTATTATTAAATTTTGTATAAAATTTACCGCGTTATCAAAAACTATTGGGTACTCCCTGTGGACCTAGAGTTATGAAATTTAGCACAAAGTGAGAATTTACAATAAAAGTAATGGAAAAAAACAGAATAGTAACTGAGAACCGTGTAAAGCTTATAGCTACTAGCACCTGCATATTGATTAATTATATTATTTTATATTAAACTCACCATATTTATTTTTAACTGTATAAAATAAATATAAACCAATAAACATAAATCGAACTATTCAATTAAAGTAGCTTCAAACCATGACGTCGGCGGTACTTAGTATTCAAACGTATGCAAATTACAGACGTGCTATGCAATAAATGCCGACACACGGATCACAATTCGACAATTGGCATTTACGTCGCAATCGCATTGTCTATATATAAATATATACATATATGGTCATATTGTTTAAGGTTTTTCTTTTGTGCTGGCATAAAATTTTAAAAAAACTGTTGATCAACCAGGTACTGATACGTGGATCAATCTATTATATTATCAGCTTCACGCTGTATCCCGCATATACCAGGGTAGGTAGAGGGAACATAGTGTTAAGACACTCCGATCCCCATTTTCCGCTGATTTTTTCGAGGCTTTGCGTGCTAAGTGGCAGAACTATTGAGTTCTTTCTATTTTCCATGTAAAGAGCGAAGAGATGAAAAAAAAACTAATTATTCATTCCCTCAAGTGGGGATCGAAACCATAACCGTCGCGTTACAGTCACACCCTTGTGCCCCTGCGCCACGAGGACCTTAAACTCTTAATTTAGATATAACCTATTCGAACCCTTTTAATTTGTAACAAATCAAACACACAAAACAGCCAACTCCACTTGTCTTGAGTCTTGAGTATTTAGGTATCTCAACTCAATTGGCGAACATCGTACGTACAATGCAAGGGATATACGTAATGGTGTATTTAGGTAAAACAGTGGAAATTGTTTGAGCGTGTTCGGCTGCGATAGAGCGGATCTTGCAAATCGGGTGCAGGAAGACCGTCCGGAGCGTTCTGACGGGTCTTAAGCCGCCTGTTATGTGGGCCGGACCGTCACGTTACCACTGCACTTCTACTATTCCGAACACTTTGTGAAACATACTGTATAACTACACATACATATACAAACGTATGCCATTTCGTACTGTTTTGGGTTTAAATTGTTTTTTTTTTATAACGAGTTAATAATAAAAATTTGCTCAAGGATTTTGATTACGGAGTATAGAAAATCATGAAAATTATGTTTATTTTAAAAACGTGTTTCTTTTCGCCCTAAAGATTATCTGGAATAGATGGCTACTTAGTCATAAGGTCGTCTTTTGTACATTAAAAATTCCTGTAAGTGTGTTATATACATAATATGTGGTGTACAAATAAATTAATAATTAGGTATATATATTCTCTTTATTCATAAACCTTAAATAAGTTAATTTAATTACGAGAAGAGTTAATTTATATTTCATTGATCATTATGAAACTTTAAATTTTAAATAAATGTCTAAAAAAAATATAAAAAAAAAAACTAAATTTAAAATGCAGAATATATCTAAAACTTTTCTTTTATACATATTTTCGAAATTTCTATAAGTAGCCTATGTATGTTTTTATGTATTAATATGTTCACAAATTATGAAGAAAAGAAGATAAAAAAACATTTTAGCACAACAGCAATTAAGCTTTTCGACACAAAAACGATCAAATAATAACACAAAAGGATTGCAATGCAATAAGATATTAAATAAAATAAGAAGCACAAACTGAAATTGAAGCTCTTAGAGGACAGCCTTAGAAACAACGACATAATCAGCTTTGCGTCGATTAATATCATCATGCCCGCCGGGCGCAGTCTGTCTTGTGCTCGATATTGCGAAGACAAAGAAGTAAATTATTTCCTTCATTTCTTTAACATCTTAGATTTGAATACAACCTTAGTACCGTTGAGTATAATGAAATAGTGCAATATTTTGTTTATTTTGAAAATCATATTTAATAAATGTTTTAGTGTGCTTGTGTTGCCTAATTGACTTGTCTATACGCGTCTGCTTTCATGTTAGTTTCTGAAGTTAATACATATTTTTAGGATTCCGTTTCTCAAAAGTTAAAAACGAAACTCGTATATGATCACTTTGTTTTCCGTCAGTCAGTCTGTCAAGACCATTTATCTGGAGATGGCTTGAAAGTTCGCATAAAAGGAGACTTACTATACAAATAATTCATAAAATAATATTAAAAATACATAAAATAATATTTGTAGTTCATTTTATACAAAATGAGAGAATATGCAAACCTAAGTTTGTCAATATTTATAAGTTATACTTTCCGTTCTACAATTATAAATTTGGTGCGGATACATCGGCAGGCGAGTCCGACTCGCACTTAACCGGTTTTTTATATTTATTAAAAACATGAAAAATCTCTTATAAACATTTCACAAAATAAATATAAAAGCAATATATTTCGGAAAGCTTATCAATATATCACTTTGTAAGGTGGCTATGAACCGGAAATCGCCATGGGAATAACCGCTGGAAATAGTGGGACGTATCCAAAGTATGTATACGGCACAGTCAACATTGGTGCCGTGCCAAACTATACATGCTAGGGGTAATGTAATTGTTTGCCGCGATGTCTAATGCACCAGTAACGACGGTGTATCGCGAGAACTGCCGAGCAATATTCACAAAAATATCAACTACGTCTTAATATACGTTTAAATTGTCCACCTTTTAGCGACGAAACTTCTTTAGAGTAAAAGTAAATGGTATTTTGCTTTTAACATCATTGAAACGCTCGCCTTGTCTCGCAAGCCAGATATTTTTAGTTTTTATTTCGACCACAACAATGCTTCTAGAAGTGCAAACAATTGGATGGGCATCGCAAACAGCGGAGGACCCACCTTATCCATAACTCATAAAAATGAACGAGCGAGCCGAACAGCGACTAGTAGAACAAACACGCAGCGACAAACAAGTCCTACATATAAATTGCGACGCGGCATCATATTGCATCGAACAACGGGTCGCCGCAGCCCGCCTATCTACGTTTCATAGTAAACTTTTATTGATGAATCGTAATTTTACTTGGTAACTAGATTTTTTTTTTTTTTGGTAAATTTTAAAACCATATATTTTAAAATGGTTTGTAAGTGAGAATTTTTGCAAATATCTTTGTATTTTTAAAATAGGTTGATTAATTTATATTTAAAGGTAAATTTCTGACTGTTTAATAAAGTAAATAATTTATATAGAATAAAAATAAAAAATCACTTAGAAAATAACTTTTAGCGTAAGTATATGAATATTCTGTAATTAAACAAAATAATTGATGATTGTAATATAGCTCGAATTATAATAATTTAAAATTATTTGAATTGTGTCTTCAGTATAACATTCGTTTAACTTTATAGGTAAGCTCAAAGAAAATTTACATTTTCCCGTCAGCTTTACCTTGTCAGTCTCGGACGTAAGCAAGAGCAGACACGGTATTTCATTAGGTTCATTATAGAAGTAAAAAGTTAATAAAGTTTCACTTAAGAATTTCTAATTAGAAAATTTACCTCTTCACGACATAGCAATATTTCAGGCCCGTGAAGGTATTTCCAATAAAGGACTTTGCCAAGTCATAATTCTTCAAAGTAACGTGTAATAAGATGTGAATATTACAACATTCTTAGTAGATTTTATAACTAGATTTATTTTATCATTAATAGTGTATCTGTTCATGTCCAGAGATTTATTTTTTTATTTAAATGACTGAAATATTTTTCTTTATGCGTGTACGAAATATACAAATAACTTAAAGTCTATTCAAACCTCACAACAAGAAACTCTGTGCAGGAAATGGCACATAAAACTTTTTTAAAAGAGAACACAAGCCATTATAAAACATAAATAATGACGTATAATAATACAAAAAAAATTAAAAGATACATTACTGCTTGCTTGTTTGCTTATTTTGTAGTTTTATTTATTTCTTATTCTCATGTAACATTTCAGTATTATAAAGTTTCTTTGACTTTCTTAAAAAAATTCGATTTTGTGTTACATTTTAAACCTATGAATACGATAAATAATGCTTTTTTTTAATACAACCCAATTTTTACAAATTTTATATTTAGTTAACTATAAAATAACAATGAAATAGTTGCTATTCAAAATGCTCACAAGAAATTTAAAGGAATACACTTAGAAGAGTGAATTCGCTGTTACTTTGTACAACAGTTCGATATCGAGACCATCGTAGTAAGAGGATCAAAGCGACCGTAATAGTTTGCCATACAGAAACAGTATCGGATTCCTTTGCTCTATACCCTTATATATCGTAGCGGTCAAATAAAT
Source organism: Heliconius hewitsoni (assembly GCA_018230445.1). Classification (NCBI taxonomy): domain Eukaryota; kingdom Metazoa; phylum Arthropoda; class Insecta; order Lepidoptera; family Nymphalidae; genus Heliconius; species Heliconius hewitsoni. The sequence goes on from DWAN01003186.1 coordinate 6,237, forward strand.
AATTGTCTACGTTTCGAAATTACTTACGCTTAAGTTTCTTAAACTAATAAATACATTTTAATTTGTAATCCAAATAATAATTTACTTATTATAAAAAAATGTCAATAAATATTTCAATTATACTTACACTTATAAAGTTGATATTATTTTATTGGTTTTCTTATCAGGTTCACGCTGAACCCCGCATGTAAGAAGGGAGACAGAGGGAGCTCAATGTTACAATAATCCACTTCCCATTTTCTTATGAATTTTTTAGACACTGTGTCTTGAAGGTCGGAACTCAACGGCGCATCTTGCCGCGACACCAGAGCAAAGAAATTTTAAATAATTAATTTCCTTTAGTAGGAATGGCACAACCTATCACGTTTTCAATCACACGCTTAGGCCCTTGCGCCACGACTGGCTTCATTTTAATCTATTGGTTTTATTAAGAAATATATACATATTTAAATATTACAACAAATCAATACTGCGTAATATGATTACATTTAAAACGAACAAGGAATGGCTCGTGTGCAATTGCCCCTCGGAAGGCGACGTTCGGAAAGTGGTCACGTAAAATTTTACATTTGAGCTCAACGTCGTCGCAACGACAGCTCTTCGAACTAATCCAATCAGATGCAATAGCGCTGGACATAGTCGTTTTGAGACACGGCAATGACGGCAATAGTTTATTACAAGATTATCTATAGGTACATATAAATACAATTTGTAGTACAAAATAACCATGTTTCCCAAGTTAACAAAAAGTGCATACGGTACAAAAGATAAAAAAATCAATTTTAAAATTTGTGTCTGTCTGTCCTTCTATATGTATGGATAATTTCACTATTAACAGATAAGTAGAGAAAGATTAAACTAGTTCGCAATATAAGGGCTAGTTTATATTCCGGAATTCCCGCGGGATCAGGATATCCACAGCAAAAACCGTGTTTGTCATTTGCGCGTACCTACAGCCTACCTACAGATATGAAATACCTAACTATATTTTTCTAAAACGATTTTTTTTGCGAAAAATTTAAAACGCATCCCAAGAGATTTATTTATATAGTAGCATACGCCTCAACGCCGCAATTTTTTATGATGCTAGGAAATGCTTTTGCAAAGACCGTCCCTAAGCAAAACAGGGAAATATGATACTACCCACAAAAACCCAGCGGACATCTTACCACCTAAGTTGAGACACTGCAGGATCACTCACGCATGCCACTACGGCGCGACGTCTCGATGGTAACCCCGCCTATTGCGAGCCACTATCGTTTTTGGAAACCTCAGTGTTCCTTCTAAAGCACCCGCAGCGTCGATGACTGAGTGCAGTAGGCTCTTCCTAGGATAATGGTAAGAGATGCAGGTACTGCCTTCCTCTACCACCTGGCCTCCGACAGCGGAACTGGTCTGCATTCGCTCTGGACTCTCGAAGCCTTTCTGTGGCCTCCTTCAATGCCATGACACAGAAGGAGACCATAGCAGATCGGTTCCTGTCACTATCTAGCATGACCCCTACCGCACCAGATAGTTAGAGGTACCTACTACTTACATACCTACTACGTTGTGGAACTCGCATGGGCTACGTCCACAACGTAGTACGTATGTACGGCATTCAACCAAACAAAAAAAATTTAACAAACCTTGTGTATACTTAAGCGAAATGAATTTTTTAAATGAAATATATGTACATGAATACTAATATTTTTAAAGATAACATACCTATATATTTTTTAAGTATCTAGTGTTGAGTTACTTACTTCATAGACAAGAATTGCGATTAGAGCCAACGGTTAGGTCATATTTTCCGATTCCGTCTGAGCATCTGAATTAAAAAAACAAACAAGTCGGACTTGCCCGCCAAGGTTTTAGGGACATATTTCAGAACCGTAGGTCAAAAGGTAGGAGAGGTATTTTTTTCTTCATCTGTTGTAAATTCTGACTGTGTGTCAAATTTCATAACTGTACTTAGGAGAGCAAGATTTTAACAAATTCCGCTACCCAAAGGTAATTAGTAAGAAGTATCGTCTGGCAAGAGAGAATGCTATTTATTAATATAAACTCCCTACAGAGGTGCTAAGAACATGAATAACAAACGTATATAAAACTTCGACGTAGCTTGATGAGAACGTATAGCTTAGTGGTTAGAACGCCTGTTCGGTTTCCAGAAGGCGCGGGTTCGAGTACCGCTACGTTAAAATTTTTATACATTTTCTAAATAAGTATTTTTCATTCCTAAGTGTGGAATAACACTTTGAAAATGTTAAAAATATTTATAACTGTACTTTACACCTATTACTTTACAGCACAGGAAGTACTTTACACCTATTTTTTGAGTACGTTGACTACCATAAGCCTGAACTTTAAATATTAATTTCAGCTCGATATCTCCACGTGATCTCGCGATAAATGGTCTTAACAGACCGACATACGGACAACAAAGTTATCTTATAAGGGTTTCGATTTTCTTTATGAGGTATAGAACCCAAAAAATCATATCCCAATATAATTTTTGCTGAACGCTATATATAACAGAACATACCTGAAAGTTATATAAATAGGTAGTCCCTGAGTATATAATTAATAACAGGGAATATGAAACTTGATAAAAAGAAAGGAGAAGATTAAGAATTAATTGTATTTATGTTCTGTACTTGTGTATATCTTTGTAGATCCATACATCCATAGATATAACGAAGTTTCATATTTAGAAATGATTTATTGAACTAAACTAAGTCAAGCACGTACTATTTGTAAATAAAACAAGGCTTTTAATACTTGTTATTTATGAGCTCTAATAAGTGGGCGGTGAGGATACCTGAAGTAGTTCGCGCTGCCACCTGCTATGGACTCCTTTGGAATATTTAACGTTTGTTTGCCAATAATTTTGCATAGCCAGGTTTACAAGCACCAAGCATTCATAAATGTGTACTGATTTTATCTTATATATTAACTTTATTCATTTCAAAAAAAAAATACGATAAACATAATAAATTTTATTAATTAACATTATATGTACTATGTATGTTTAATTCTATAATGGAACAACTGTATTTATATTTTATAAACCATTATATTATATCACAATCCAACACAGAATCTATATTTATAAAAAGCATAAACATAAACATTCTTATAAAATATAATCAGGTTAGAAAAGATGCTGGGTAAGCGATTTGTGGCGTATTAATAAAACGATTAAACGAAGTTCTCCATAGTAATCTGAGAGCGACGCGGCGCGGCAGATGGTCACAATTCCCAAACTTTGATGACGAACGGCTGCATCTCTCCGGCGGGAATCAACCAGTGATTAGGACGTTTCCGCCTACTTACACAAAAATTTAACTCTTGAATTTTTGCTTAATTTTATTTAATTATGTTGAGGCGCAAGAATGTAACTTTAAACGCGATTGGTTATGGGTTCGAGCGGGACCAGGAAATGTAATATTAACATTTTCCCTTCTTTGCTCTGGTGCCGAGGCAAAGCGCTATGTTGAATTCTATCACTCAACACGGAATGCCTGTATGGTTCAGTGAAAAATATGAAACGGATAATCTTAACACTGCTGTAGACGGTATACAGCGTGAAACTGATTTATTTATGAAAATTTAAAAGAAACTTATACCATTCGAAAATAGATTTGCATAAAAGTGATAGACGTACCACAGACGATCAACGACGTCAATCGGTGTCGGTCGTTTGATGAGTCATCAAAATTACTTCCTATGTTGTTAAGTGCAGGAAATTGTGACTCCTCCATCGACACACCTATTAAATGGTAACGGCTTTCACGTTTCGACTTACCTCTCTGCTTTGCGTCACAGATAACAAACAAATGTTTAATTTTTTTTTAATTAATTTTACTTATTATTTCAGACCCAGAATAACAACCTATTTTAGTTTTTAATTGTTTACATTAAATATATTATAATAAATTTAGAAAAAAAACTACAAACGAATAAATCACCGCCAAAGTGGCAAACGGTGCTTGAAGCAATATCTCGGCAACAGCAGCTGTGATGTAATGGCGCCGACACTTTACGCGATACGATTACGACCACCTAAACATTCATTACAAGTAATGTCCGTCATTTATCTGTCCTAATCACTGTGTAATGCCCATCCTTGGCGGCTTTAAAAATACAACCAAAACCAAATATTAATATAATATACATTTAATTGACATGACGTTATGTAGATACGAGTACTTTGAAGTATTATATTGATAGTTTCAGTTTTGTCATTAGATGTTGTATAACACTGAATCTTCGCAAAATGTCTAAATGTTTTCAGGTTTAATCAACCCTGAGCAATCAAGCAAGACAAATAGCTCATCTGCATCCATACGAGTCTGAGCTACCGCTAACAACACGTCGATATTTCACCTTTACGTTTGAACTGGATATATCTTTATTGTATGTACCAGTCCAAGTTTGAGCGTTTAACTGTAAACGCGACGGTTATGGATTGTATTCCCACTCGAGGGTATTAAAAATTTAATATTTTAATTTCTTAGCTCTGGAACATTCAATGCCTCAAGAATTCGGCGAAAAGTGGGGAAAAAATGTCTTAATAGGCAACGAAATTTGTGTACACATTGGGTTCCCAAATTCCCTTTGCCTATCGTGCTATGTGCAGGATACAGCGTGCAGCTAAATTAAATATTAGGTGTAACGGTTATAAATTAAATTTTAACTTTTTCTTGCAAAATATATTGTAATAATACTATGTATTGGAGCCAGCTCTTAAACTCTTGGATAAATACTCGAGTGAGGTTAAAATTTGCAGGGCATTATATAGGCAAGTACTCAATCGTACTAATGGTGGGAACCACAAACGTAGTCTCAGAGGAGATAGTAACTAAATATATAATGATTATTGAGTGACCTCTATACTAAAACTACTATTTTGACACTGACCAAAATATACAATACATCTCAGTTGTTATTCTTCGTATAATACTAATTTTTTTTTATCAAATATTGTCAAGTATACATAATGTTTCATAAACTCAATTTATAAACAATAACTTTTACCTCCAAAAATTAAAAACAAAACAATATTTATAATAAATATAATAAATTATAATAAATCTTCTTAATTTGTGTGTTAAATATAAAAGAGGGAAAATTGAATGCTTTGCGCTATGTTAGATACACCAAATACACTTTAACAAAACGATCAATTTATTCTTTAATTCAACAAAATTAAATGTAAAGAAAGCTAAGCTTAACAGCTCTCAATACGAAAAGACTTACGTACTAGAAAGTGTGAGTGTAGTAAAACAACTTTTGAGCCTTATTTTCTCGTTCCGAAATTGCAGTGGTTTAAGCGAGATTTCATTTGTATGGAAGCCGGTATAATCTGGAATAATACCGCAGTAGCGGCGCAGGCCTTCAAAGACGCCACTCGTCCGCGCCGCAGTTGCCTGTAATGAGTTTTTTTTTTAAATGGGCAACACATTCACACATGTCAAGTATTAGATTTAACGTAGTGAATTTTACGCGACCTAAACACTAAATTAAATATTTCTTTACTCAATTAAAATGGAACCCTCTCATATATAAAATCTCATCGGAAAAACATAATCATGTTTTATCTTCGAGTAATAGCCAGTAGTTGAAGTCCTCGAAGCTAGTGTAGGGGATGAAATCCACTTGGAACCGCCGTGATTACTGCGACCCGTGCGCTGCTCGGCGGTTCAAAATTGAACGGATTATGGGAAATCCGAAGTGCCGCACCAGTTTGAACGAATATAAGAAAAAATGTTATAATTTAAATTAAATTACACAAAGTAAGAAAATATATTCTCCACTCTTAGGTTCTTTATATTTTATATGATTAAAAATTTATTTGATGAGCGTCGTAACGATGGATACATTGTATCACATATGATCTCATCTTGTAAAATTTTCTGTCCTGCAAAAAAATTATGTAGAGATGACTTAATGAGCACATTTTTACAATGACGTTCTTTTGTAAAATACTCCTTTGTTTGGGAAAAAGATGCCGCGGCAATATTTTTTTGTATATAACGAAACGATGTCACGCTATAAGAAGGCAAGAAACGTAGAGCAGTAGTAGTAAGGGCGGCGCGCAGTGACTGCGACTCGGCGAGAACGGAAGGAAAGCGTTGCTAATTACTAGCCGCCCGGAGCAAAGCCTGCTTGTATCCTTCTGCGGGGGCGGCCGAGCAACCCCTGTTTTAAAGGAACGGTATATGTTCGGTATGTATATTCTTTGTTACAGACTCTACTAAACATAGAGATACATAGAGATGCTAGCTGCATATAGTGTGACGTAATTATTTATGTTTATACTTTGAATATAATGTGTACTTTTTTTTAGAAATATTTCTTTAATAATTTTAATTATTATTTTTATATAAAAGTTTTATATAAGACTAAAACTTGATATATTAAACTAACATATATCACTTCATCGGGCAACAACTGTGTACGTTTTCAATTAACACAAATTCATCCTGTTACTCGATTGCGTCGTAAATTTTAAGTCTTTTTCAGTAATTGGAAGCTCCAACACAGTAGGCTGTACAAAGAACGCACAAAAGAACGAGGAGCGAGACGTCGAGCGCCGCCACGGAGCGAGCTATTCATAATATTGTAATAACGGCCCCCAGCACCAGTTATTCCGTGCTTAAACGTTTTACTGCGGTCATTATCTACCCGCTGAAAGGATATGCAGGCGATAAATTGCGGAGCGGGACGAACATACATATAACAACACCTATCTTGAAATCTAACCGAGCTACGCTGTCTTTATAACGGATATAATTTATAAATGTAATTGATATTTAAATGTAGAACACCGACAATTATATTAATTCCTTCTTTTACGATTTATGACTCAAAAATACTTAGTTATTTTTAATGCCAATTTGATAAAGAGAGTTTTTTCTAGGTTTAGGTTAATATTTTTATATTATAGCAACGTTGTATGTTGATCATCTATATTGCCATATCTAACTGATATCTCTATGTGAACGTAAAGGGAACGCGCCTTTCCTTTGGTAATAAAGAAACCATTTAATCGAAGCTTATCTGCCCGGAAGTATTCATTAGATGATTGCGCTATTACTATTAGAGTCTTTTCTGCAAAAACCACTCAGGCAAAGCAATATATAGAACGGCGATATGAAAATTAGTCTTTACGGTTTCATTTTGTTGATAAATAATTATCTTTTATTATAAAAAAATAAATGGTTCAATATATCATGAATTAAAAATTGATTTTAAACTACAAGCATGAATAGGATTAACATATTAGTCACAGATCCCGAAACAAACGACAAAATTACATTTTAAATATATCTATTATTGACTAACTAGCGGCCCGCCTGCGCCTTCGCCTGCTGATCTAATATATCTAATACAAAATTAAATAACAACTAAAAAAAATTCTGATATGATTTTGTATTACTTTAATCTGTAATATCCTAATAATCTTACTATATTATCATAATTTCTATAAGGTTCTTTTTTAATGTTTTGAACTAAAAAATACGGCCAATGTTGATATTAGATATTTATAAAATATACAAAAGGCTAATTATTTATTATA
>DWAN01003187.1:0-13802 GCA_018230445.1 Heliconius hewitsoni
GCGCTCGATGAGGGAGGCCTACGTTCAGCAGTGGACGGCGATAGGCTGATTAATAATATATATTTAATTTTATTTTTTTATGGAAAGGACAGATAGTAAGGTAGATAAGCTTTTTAAAGGTACCCACGTCGTATCAACTCGGCAACACTGCCGCAAGTAGGCCATTACACAGTTGTGTGGTGCATGGGAAGAAGTTCTTACAGAATCGCACACAATCGAAACATTAGGGGCCAATATGCTGATCCTGAACGATATTCACGATAAAATGAAAATAAACTAAACGCGCGGCCACTTCACTTCGGATTTATCGAATAAATTGAATTGCCGTTTGCCCGTATTTTCCAAATCATTCAATAATTTTACAACAATAAGCTTATAACTATTTTTATAAAATCAATTATAACTTTATACGACCACGACATACAGTTACATATTAATAATTAAATATGTATTATGTATGTCTAATGATAACCTGTAGGAAGCAACTTGGCAAACAACCCGCCATTCAGCCACACAGGGCACACAGCCTGTGCGTTTGCGTGGGCCAAGCGCGCAACACAGTTTGTATATTTTTATTTAAAAAATCATGACTTTCAAAGTTCCGTACCTTTTAAGGAAAAAAGGGTAGGGTTTATAAGATTACTTTGTTGTCCGTCCGCATGCCTGTCTCATCTATCAAGAGCCTCAGGAACGCTTGGAGATAGCGAGTTGAAATTCAAATCATATACAGGAAATCATGGGGCAGATCATGGGCCACATGATTTCCTCAAAAAAATATATTTTACATTTATTTTTAAAAAGTTATTTCCGTTTATATCGCAAAAAAAGCGTATTTCGACACTATCAAGGGAATCAAAATTCATAGAATTATGAAATTTGGCAGCTAGCTCGTATACAGATTGTTCTAGTTCAGGAAAAAATCTGAAAACTATTCATTTGCGGTTAAGTCCTAAAAAATAATAGCCCTAAATAGTAAAAAACGCGTATTTCGACACTATAAAGGCAATCAAAATTAATAGTTTACTTCCAGTTAAACTAGAATTATAAAATTTTATAACTATTGTTGTACGTTGTACGTTGATGCCACAGGCACACAGCAGGGTAGGAAAAGCGAACATAGTGATAAGACACTCTGTTCCCTCCCTCTTTCCGCCGATTTTTTCGAGCCATTGCGTATTAAAAGGTGGAACTCAACGATGAGCTTTTGCCCTCGTGCCAGAGAGAAGAAATGAAAATATTAAGAAATAATAATTCATTCCCCCGAGTGAGGATCTAACCCACAGCACTTTCAGTCACACTCTGCACCTGGGCCACGAAAGTCGCAATGCTATATTCTAAATGTTCAACTTATTTTATTTTGGAGTTACCCTAAAGTCATATGTAATCCAAATTTTTGAAGTGAAAGAAGACAGTAAGATGTTACTCGTTACTCTCTGTGTTGTGCATTAAAAATATTAAAATTCTTTAACTCGGTGTTTTCTCATTTAGTCTTTGATCAATATTTTTTTTTTGTAAGTAAGCTAAATTCAATAACTAAAGCAATGGCTTATTTGATTCTAGTTATATTTGGCATAATACGTAAACATACAAATAAAGCTACTGAGCGAGTGCGTCAGATTTTACTTCTTCTTCTTCGTGTCACATGATTTTTCTAATTGAGGTTTGCCAATGTCTAGCCACGCTGCTTGCATTATCCGTTGCCATAGTCCAGCGGTTCCCAATCTTTTCTTGATCAAGGACCACTTTCATATCATTCTTGGTAGCGTGGTGGTCTCTACCACTATGCATGCAGGTATAATAAAAACACCTGTGATAATCAAACAAAACCTTCGCCTCACCATTATCAGTCATAAACTTAAAATCGTTCGCGGACCATATTTAGGCTTCTGCGGACCACTGATGGTCCACGGACCACTATTTGGGAACCAGTGCCATAGTCAGATCAACAAACGGACGAGCAAGCAGACGGACAGTTTGGGCAGAAGGGCAAATGTGCTATTGCTTGTGGGTTGGCGCTGCTGCCACATGTTTGATCCTCCACAACATATCCCCATTTTACGAGATTTTCATTATATCGGCCAACTTGGTTACTTAATCGATTTAACGATAGCCGGGGGTAAGCATTCTTTGGGAGAGACATAGTCTGTAGGAGGTAGGTGAGCACTGGGTAAGTATTGTCAATAATATTGTGTAGTGTGCGTGGCGATATATTAAACAATATTATTGTCAATATTGTATTCACGATTATATTGTGTGTGTGCGGTTAGTCTAAAAGCCAATAGTAAACCAGTAATAGAACCTTTTAAAGATCTATAAAAAATAAGAATACTATACCGAATGTTCTTAGTTGTTTTATACTTGCTTCTTTGACGCGCAGTATCTGCAGAATTCAGTGAAAAGTGGGGAACAAAGTGTCTTCACACTAGGTTTCCTCTGCCTACCCTGCTGTGCGGGATACATCGAGAGGCCGATTTTTTATAACATGAAATATTGTCATACTAATTAATAGTTATTAGCGAGGAACATATTGATTATTAATAAAGTTGGGCGTTATAACAAACAGCAGATAATATAATTCATTATAAATTTCTAATGTTCTAATCATTATTTATTTTCAACACTGACTGTTATTTATAATATTCATTATCTGCTGTAAAAATGGCGTGTGGCGCCTCGGTTCGGTAATGATCGGAAATATTTAGTAGTTACGAATAACCTATACCGAAATAAAAATAATAGGCCGAAGCCTACATCGAGTTCAGCCAAGGTCAAATAAAATAATGATGATAAAATAATGACTTCACATCGTATAACGCACAAATATGAGCTTTAACTCATCGCACAAATATGAGGTTTAACTCAATGGCAGAAAGGCCAAATATTACTTACATTAAAATATAGCTAATAACGAAAATGATATTTTTTTGTTTTATATTAGTCTGAACTTCGTTTATTTAGTCATTGTATTATATTTACGTTGAAAATAATATAATGTATATTACAGCAGTTTAAAATAACAGTTAAAAAATATAATATAATGAATTTTATATTTTAAAAATATAACAGTAACGCCCAACACTAATTATTAATCTGTGACTGTGACTGTAAATTGAAACAATCAAAATGTCAATATTTAAAGGTATCGGCAAAATAATAAATAATATCATTATTTTAAATAAGAAATCTGCAAAAAATGTTACTGTTAATACCTTCAGACTTAATAAAACGTTTACACATTCCATACGAGTAAAGAATCCAAAAAAGGAGCCAGGAGAGGTCATAAAATGGGTGTTATTGGTAAGGTTATAATAATTCATTTCTTTAAAATATGTAGATTTCCTTTTTTTGTTATACTTTTACTATACATGTAATAAAGTTTCATATTTATATTAGTCGTATCTTATGACTTATGTTTATTATGAATTTGCGAAACATACCATTTCATTATACATACTATTTGCGTCATTTTTATTTAAGGTAATGCCAGTTACATCGTTTGGTTTAGGATGCTGGCAAGTTTACCGTCTTCAGTGGAAGCTTGAACTTTTAGATATGCTGCAAGTTAAGGCCAACTCTGCTCCAGTTGAAATACCTCATGAGTAAGGACCATTTGAGGGTTAACTTAACTATTGATTGATGATTAATATAACATACTATATAAACATTGTTAAAATAAAATTCATACAACATATCTCTGCCATGTTGCATAATATGTATTTTTTTTTTAGTTTTAACGAACTTCAAAAAATGGAGTATAGACCTATTAGGGTAAAAGGCAAATTTCTTCATAGTAAGGAATTCCTAATAGGACCTCGTGCACTTATTGAAAACAATGTAATTTTGCCTAGAACAGGTTCACTTTTGTCAGATCCAAAAAAAAATCAAGGATGGCTGGTGATTACTCCCTTTAGACTGTCTGAAAATGGGTGAGTTTTATTAAAAACAATTTATATAATATACCCAAACCACATGCTTAGTCACAATATACAGTGATGGTTGATTTTAATGTATGTTATCCACAGAGAAGTAATACTTATAAACCGGGGATGGATTCCTCAAAATATGCGACCAAAGGAAAAGCGTCAGGCATCACTTGTGGAAGATGAAGTAGAGATAACTGGAATCGTTCGCCTCACTGAAAAACGGAGTCCATTCATGCCTAAAAATAATCCTGAGAAAGGCTCATGGCTCTATAGGTACTACTATCTTTTTTTAGCTTTATACTGTATCCTGCATATAGCAAGGTAAGATCTACCACTGCCTTATTCAGTGAGCCACGAGTTAAGAGGTAAACAAACCATTGACAATTCATGATTGATTGAGTTAAAATATTTTATAAAAAAAAAAGAACTATGGAAGTAATTTGCTGATAGCATTGTTAATAATATTATTGACTGATGTCAGAACTTGAAACCCTTTCAGGCTTAATAGAAATTTAAATAAAAAAATACCCAAAAGTTTCGACCTTGAAATGCATTTTAATATTGATAAATTATAGAGCACCAATATTGAAAACATTTTACATTACAATGTGAGGTATTGTCATTGGTCAGTTTATATCCACCATTGTTACAATATATCAATTTGTTAATATGAGAGAATTGTTTTCAGATATTTTTAGTAAATTTTTGTTATTTCATTGTTACTTTTGTAATTTTTTTAAGCATCTTATTTTATTAAGCTTGTTGTTTTGTTTTGTTATATTGATGTCATTGTGCTTAAAACATGAGTGAACCTTAACCAAATCAAGGCAGTGCTTGCACTTCTCTCCATCAAAGTAAAAACAATCAAAGACTTCAATAAGGTGACTGTTTTTAATGTATTAAAGAAGTGATATCCATACAAATGTTATATTATCAAAAAAGATTTGAAAAGCTTTATTTTGTTTACATCTTGTCTCAAGCCCAAATAGACTATTGTGTAATTCCTCCTCCATTCCCCCACAAACCCACCCAATATTTGATACTGCTATTTTCAGAATAATTTTTGTTTAAGGGAAAGTATAGGGAATAATGTTCTTTTGATTTTACAGGGACCTAGACCAAATGTGTGAGTACTGCAACTGTGCCCCTGTTTGGTTAGATGCAAAAGGTATTCCTGACCCTCCAGATGGCTGGCCTCTCCCAAATCAAACAAGAGTCACTTTGAGAAATGAGCACCTCTCTTACCTTATCACCTGGTACATGTTGTCTGCATTCACAGCAGTTATGTGGCACCGTTACTTCATTAAAAAAATGCCACTATTATAAAAAAATTTTGTAAATTGTTATTATCATATTATTTAAATGTAGGTATAGTACTAAAAATGTAGTGTACAAAAGAATTAATAAATAATCTAGTATCACTAAATGTATGTTGTTTTAATATCTAAATATGGGTGTGTATAGTAATATGTGAAGTAAAAAGTTTATTCCGTCAACAGTTATGCTGAAGTAGAACAGAATTCAGCAGATTAAATAAACAATTATAAGGCAAAAGAGTATAGAAATGCAATGTTTTTTTACAGACTTTTGTAAGGAGGTTATCAATTTGACTGTATTTGTTTTTATGTTTGTTACCTTAGAACTTTTGACTGGGTAACTATTTTTTGATGATTCTTTTTTTTATTTGAAATATGGTACTTCCACAATCTTATCCATGAGAAAATCACTCAAGTCTTACAGGACTATGGGCAAAATGTTCGGAACCGGGGCTCACCCTCCAATAGTAATAACTAATAAGATGTATGTCGTCGGATAGGTTATTTCCGGTTAAGTTGTTATAACAGCTGTTGTCATACTTGTCTGTTTAGAGATGTACTAGCTAGTCGCGTGCTCTTGTTGTTAAGGGGTCAAAATAAATATTTTCTTCCGAGTGAAAATTATAAAAAACATGATTAACTGATATTATAGTTATATTCTAAGCACTATAAATGTATTACAAGAACTGTATTAAAGGTACGCGCGATATAGGGATCGTCTACTATGTCAATTAAAAAATATTGCTGGTGCATTTAACTCTTGACCCATTTCGTGCCGTTCCCGTGCGTTAGGACGAGATATTGTGCCAAATAAAATATTACCATAAAAGTAGTATTCGCAATAAAAAACCTTATATTATTATTTTTTTAACTTTGTGTCATTTATCTCTAAATGGCCAACTGTGAGAACAAAGCTGTCATGACAAAAGTTGTAGCTATTAAAAAGGCCTATCCAATGACATGCTTTATTGCTATTGGTCGCTATTACTATGCCCATTGTCTTTTGCATTAAGTATGTGCGCGACAACAACACAACACAACACAAGGTTGGAGGAGGCATTTGCCAATTGGCAAACAGTACAATCAAAGTGAAAGATACACTAAAAAAAACAGTTTGTAAATTCTGAATCAATCTTATTATTTATTTTTATTATTATGTGCGCGACAAAAGGACGAATATCTCAATATCACGCCAACCGATTTCGATAATTCTTTTTTTGTTGGAAAGGACACTTCAAAGGTCAAGTTTGATAAGAGTTGCTTAGGTTTTAAATACTACACATACTACAATAACTTTGATAATGTACACTTCTGTGCGTTTTGTAATGCTTACTATATGCAATACTGGGTCCTCTAGTAACTAGTTGAAATCAGTATAATCTTCTTCTAATAAGTTTTGCATTGTATACAGTATACAATCTATCAGTGAATTATAATGTGTAATGTTTGTGTGATAATAAGATTTTTACTCTTTTTAAATTAAATATTTCGTTTAAATTAAAACTAATATATAATTGCTTGAGATCTATTTATTTCATGAAGAAATATTACATAATTTTACAGCAAATTATAATAAGTCAAATTTTCCTATTCCTAAAAATTATTATCAGTAAAATCAATTTAAAACCTAATTATAAATCATACATTAGTTAATTTGTTGCAATTACAATTAATTATAAAAAGTTCCTAATGTAATGCAGTCTTATAATAAAATAAAATTAAAGTGCACTAAACACATGTCAACATTATAATAATCTTTACACTTGTAGAGTCACATTAAACATATTAAATAGAAATTATATAGAAAAATTATCAAATTAAATTTATAAATGTACTGAAATTGGCATTAAAAACTTTGTCCGAATCAAATTAAATGTCAAATGATGATCTTACACCAAAGTATAATGATTATTATTTATATAAATAATAATCATTGTGTATACAATATAAATGAACATACACATTGTGTACTTGAAGGAGGCCTTGACGCCAAATTATCATCTGATGTTAATCAGATCCATAATGGGAACCTAAAATATAAATGTCGCCATTCCAGCAGCAGTTAATTCTTGCGCATTGCGGATGTCAGTTTGTATTACGAAAGTCTAGAATCATCTGTGACTGGAACGTCGGACGCAGGAAAGTCCTTAGAAAGGGTCGACGACAATCGAGAAAATTTTCAAATGTTATAATCCAATTTTGTAGCTCCGCTTGAGTCGTATTACCAATCGATGTTATAAAAGTGTTAAGAGATTGTTAGAACGACGAACTAATAGAGATGCCGGCACGGGCCCGAGCGGGCTCGGGGACGCGCTGGCGTTACATGAACACAGGCAATATCAACTTAAAATTCAAGCGGGCAAGTCAAAATTCGACACGTGTATTTGTGGTACGTGCGTGGGCTCTATTTTTGGAGACGTTTTGTAATCACAAAGACCGAGCTCCTTCAACTTCCACTCCCATCCCATCGTCTGTACCGCGTGCAGTGTTTCTGCTTCAGTGTGCTGACGTCGAAGCATACCTTCCTAAAATAATGAACATCAACATTTATACATATTTTTATTTTATATTCTAATATGATCATATATCTATACCATTATGCATGTAAAAAAATTGCAAATTGAGCAGAGCATGAGGGACGGAATATTTTACCGCTCCATACCAACTCCTATGTGTTTTAATAGTTTACTATAAAAAAATTGAACACACCTTGATCTTCTCCCACTTATCATCGACCTCCTGCAGCCACGAGTTGATCTGTCGCCCGTTGCACCGTGAGCGCTGCGCGTTGCGCTTCTCCTCCTGGTCCGGTGCCAGCACGTTGTACACCTCCTTGTCGCGCAGTATCGTGCACACCGAAAAAGGAAGTGCCTGGACAACAAATGTTCATTATACTAATCAATCACAAAGTTTATATACATTCGATTACCACAACGGGAAATTATTTCAGTTCATCGCTTTGGTAATACCGATAAAAATGTTGTTGAGGTTAAATAGTTTACAATACTTATAGTTTTCTTTCGATTATTTTATAGTAAAATAGAATTAATAGAGCAACAACATGAAAAAGGCGACTTTTATAATGGCAACGTTCTTAAGAAAGTTCAATTTTAAGAATTTTTAATATATATATTCCACTATTCTTGCATGAATGAATGTGACTAAATCTAAAATGTATTTTTTTAAAGATTTTTATGTAAATCTATTCCTAATGATTATTTATAGTTGTGTGTAAAAAGTATAGAGCGAAAGAAATTATTCTTTATTTTTTTAAATACCTTTATTTATGATACAAGTATACTATAGTCATAACATGTTCTTATGTTAAATTTCTGGCCTGTAACTCAAGCAGGGTAAAGTAGTTAGGGTAGGTGAGTGAAATTGAGGGGGTTACCTAATTATATAAGATTTATTACGGGTTGTATTCAAAAAATACTAGAAAAAAGCCCGGTCAAAAATATTTTTGTAAGGGGTATGGTGTGTTTTAATTCTAAAATAATATAGCATTAATCTGAAGCAACTAATAAACGCGTGGATGTTGTGTTGGAAATATTGCATGAATCAGTCAAAATAAATGAGCTTGTTGCTGACAATGCCAAAGGTTCTCTCTAAATAAAACATGCTTAACATTTTGAAACAAACTTTGATAACCTATTTAAAAAATGTTTCATTAAAATCAGTTAGAACAATAAAAAAAATGGTCAGGATCAGTCAGAGAAATGTCAGGGATGCTTTTGAACAATTGCATACGATACTCTATCAATATCTTGAGGTGGCGCGCAACAGACTTGAAATATTCATAAACGCGAGTTTTACGTCATAAGTGCATAACAACATATAGCTTGTTCACCAAAATAGTTTAGTTCAAGAAAATATTTAGATATCATTAATTAACACATACTTGGTTGGCCACAGCGCGCTCGGCGCGGCCGTGCACTCTTAATATCTCTTGCTCGACGGCCAGAACAAGCTTCTCTTTCTCTACTAGATGTTGTATACGTAACCTTGTTCTATAAGGAAAGAAAATATTAATAAAGAAAATCCGGTAAATTGAGAGCAAAGTGGCAATCTGGCTATAAGCGCGAGGGTTGTCGGTTCAACCCCTATACATTATCTAGATGTCCTTTATTGCGAGAGTGGTGTGACATGGTGTTGAGTGCCATTACTCAACAGGCAATGTCTCGAAAATTGAAGGGGATATACGGGAAATAGAATATCTTAAAAAGAAGTTAAAAGACATGAAAAAAAATATGAATATATTATGTACTTAATAAGATAAATTAATATATTACAAACCTTTCTTTTTCTTGCGATAAAAATTCATTGACCATTTGGGAAGGCAAATTTATCGGTATCTCCACTTGAGGCTCAGAATTCACATTATTTTGGAGTGTGTAAGTGCAGCGGTTCATCAGATATTTGTTAAAATCTTTTGGAGGTTTAGGTTTTACAGGAAACAGGCCCTTCTGACGTCGCTCGATCTAAGTTTAACAACAAAAAAATACCAATTTACAATAAATCAATAGAAAAACATTCGAATTTGTTGAACTTTTCGTAGTAATGTTTTTTTTTCGAACACGAAAGTAATTAAGATTAGTGAACAAATAATTAATGTTATTTCATTGAAATGAACATTACCTGTTTGCGAATATGTATGTACATCTGGTAAGGGTTGGAGTGGGTGATGTTGTGGGTTAGAGTGGTGCTGTCGGGCACCTGGTCACTTTTGGACTCCCGCGAGTGGCTGTCCTTGGATGCTTTGATCTTGCGCTTCCTCGGGTGCAACTCTACGGACGGACCCGGACCTGTACCATACATATCATAAATTAATATTAAGCTGATTTCTTATCACAATTAGGGACAATCCATAAATTACGTTATACGTCAAGAAACCACCAACTAACACCCTGGAAGAGCTAGACGAAGTGTGTGAAACGTTGTCACATCACATTAGACCCTCGAGGAGGGTCTCATGTGACGTTACTCTAATCACACAAATATAAACAATCACTCACGAAATCTATATAAAATAAGTTATGGATGACCCCTTATATATTCTTACCATTTTCCAAATTTTAACGTGAGCATGTAGAAAACATACTTTGTAAGTATACAATACATTCATATTTCAATTGTAAAAAGAGAAAGAGTAATATATCACCTGACTCAGATCTTCCACCAGAACCAGATGTGGACGTAGCATGATCGCCATCTTGACCCTGCAAACAAAATTGACAGTAAATGTGATGAATATCACAAATCACAAACACAGTTTGTACAGGCAGACATTTCAAGAGTACCTAAAGTCTCTACAGCGATATGGCAACTACTGTACTGTATGGTACTAGATACTTACAGAGGCTTGTGGACTTTTGATGGAGTTCAAAGCCTGACCGTGTCCCGACCGGGTCTCCGAACCTGTCGGGGAACTCCTTCCCTTATCTTTATCCCCGTCATTGGTTCTGTGGGAGCGAAGTACTCTTTGTCCTGCCTACAAGACAATTATTTAATGTTTACGTACTAACGTCTTACTACTTTAGACCTTTCGCGAAACAGTCGTTGTATATCATTAATAATTACGTTTTTCTAATATACAAACTGTATTCTTAATTAAAAATCTTGAAATGGTAGCTGTGTGATTCTAAAAAGAAGTTAGTAAAATGTGTAATTAGCAATATGTGTATTATTGTGTATTTAATTGTTAAATAAATTTTAAATGTAAAAAAAATGTGAACAGTCAAAACAACCATTTGATGACTGTGGCAACAGATTTATTTGTATTTATTTTATATGTTAGGGCGTACAGCAGTTTCTCAATATTTTACACACATAAGAAAAACTTTATTAAGAAAAAAATACATTGATAAAACTATTTGATACTTGACACAACATGCTAATTACAAAAGAAAAAAAAAACAGAAATCATACAAAAAATAAAACAACTATAAACAATTGAATGATTATTGTATACAATATTTTGAACTGCACTATTAGGTAAAACTTTTCAAGTACCATAGTGATATAAGTCTAATTTAAGTTACCTTGCCCTCTCCGGATCGTTTTTCTTCAATATTGCCATCGGAACTATCAGATGTTTGTCCAGCGTCAGTGCTCGTGCAAGGTATTACGTAGGGCAGTGTAGACGCGCCTCCTCGCCCTTTTCCGCCTCCCCTCGAGCCTGTTCCCGCTGTGCTTATGTTAGTTAAATCATATCTAATGATCTTTTTATTAACTCTTAGACAGATATCGAAATCAAAATATTTTTTAAAAGTATTAAAATTTTCGACACCAATTCAAGCATCTAGGAAACTACTGTTCAAGTTCAACTTTATATATATAAATATACATTCTAAAAATATTTAATTACTCTTAGTGGTAGTCAAATACAAACTTGACTATAAATATAACATAAAATAACTATATTCCCACTTTGGTAAGAGGTTTTCTGGCACACAACACATAATGTATAAAAAATTAGCTGGGGGTGTGGGGAATGGATTGTCTTAATACTAGGTTCCATATCCATAGGCATGGGTATTTTTTACTGTATATCTTGATATATGCGTAATACATCAACAAAAAAAAATGCATTTACTCTTATATTAAGCGTTTTGATCTACTTATGTGCAAATTTTAAACCAAACATAAAAAATAGAGCACTGTACCTTCTTCTTGTTCATTTCTGCTTCCCGAACCACCTGCACCACCAGGAATAACAATCTTAAGCGGAGGAACCTTCGGCGCTGACGACTCCTGGCTTTTCTGGTCATCATCACCATCATTATCCTTCCCTTGAGTAGGCTTAGGGCTTGCTACAGGGCTCTTTCGATCTTGCTTACCAGATTGTGACCCTGATGAGTTTTTACCGGCTCCAGACTTCCCCTGTTGTGTAAAATTTTTATAAAACATGTAGTATATTATGTTATAGTTGTTATATATTGTTTACTTTTTTCAGTTTTATATTTTATCCTGCAAAAAACTGGGTAAGCAAAGAGAAACTAATATCAAGTCAATCAACTATCCACTCGAATTTGAGACCTGATGAGTAGCAAAACTCAATATAGTGATATTGAGTTTATTATTACTTAGTATTATTACTTAGTAATATACCTCACTGAGTGTCAAATTCACAATGATCACATTCACAGTCAACTCTGTTTCAATGTGTGACGATGGCCCTCTACTTATAATCTGACCTAAATATAATAAAATATAACCAGAGAATAAATGTAATGTAGTTTTACCTGATGCGTATTTTGAGCATTAGCCTTTGCTCCACCACCACCTTTTCCCTGCGCTTGTCCACCTTTGCCCGAGGATCCGCCTCCCTTGCCTCCTGATTGAGAACCTTTCCCCAATGGTGTTGCGCCAGTCTTACTTGCGGGTCCCGGAGGTTTGCTACCAGTTAGGATTCTGTTAGGATATTTTCAAAACCAACTCATAAATATACTAACTAAACAACAGAACCGTCACCGTTAAAAAAAAAAAACAAAAAATAATAAAACCAAATATAACTAATGATAATTACCGGCCAATACTTCCTCTTGCAACAGGGGCAGGTTTTGCCATGGGTTCTTTTTCTTCAGTGTCTTTTCTCTTTTTTCGTTTTGATGTATCATCCTCTATGGCTTCTGCCTCCTGATTATCCTCTACATATGATCTTTTTGAACTAGTGCCCACCTCATCTTGAGTTGATGATACCACTCCACTACTAAGTTGAGCTCCTTCTATAATTATAAGAAACACCCAAAATAACTAAGTTGTAGTTAAATATATTAAGCATACTTCACATATTCTTAAATTGTTGATCTTATAAAATATTTATATTACTACTACATCAAAGACAAACATAACAATATAACAACAGTGTGATGAAATTGGAAAAGAAATACAATTTATTTTGTTATTAATTTTATTTTTACCATCTCTATTCTCAACATTATTGCCTTTTTCTTGCGTGGCCTCCTTGCCCTCGAAATTTTCGCCCTGCGCTAGGCCCTCCATGTTGCTTCGTTTGCTAGAATCGCTGTTTGCACTTGCATTGCCTTTCTTACTGCTGTCATCCCTTGTTCGACCTGTGTGAGCAGCTCTCGCGTTATCTGTTTTTCAAAATCACTATTTTAATACTGTAATATTATATTAATCAGATATATTATAGAGCACTTTTATTATAACTAACACTTTTGGACATCTGAAATAAAAGAACTATGCATAACTGTTCTTAACTTCATATATTCAGATATGAAATGTATCAACAGTAACATACCTGATTTAAATGTAAAGTATTTCACAAAATTTAAGCTGTGGACATGATGTGCCTCAGTGGATTCTAAAATATGTATCTTAATACTTGTGAAATTATGCTTAATGTGATTATGTTTTAATTAAAAATGTATCATCTAATCAGCGTTGCCAGATCTTTTTTAGATGAGGAGTGGGTTTTTTAAAGATTTTAAGTAAAACAGCAAGATACTTTTGCCAAAAGAAGGACAATAAAATTAAGTAATAAGATTTTATATATATATATATATATATATATATATATATATATATATATATATAT
>DWAN01003188.1:0-13801 GCA_018230445.1 Heliconius hewitsoni
ATATATATATATATATATATATATTTGTAAAAAAAAAGGAAATTTGTAAAAATGTCATATAAATATGTTGTAACAAGTGTATAAGAATTTCGACGTAGCTTGAGGAAAACGTATGGCTTGCTTAGTTGGGCAGAGCGCTTGGACGGTTTCCAAAGAGGCACGGATTCAAATTCCACTACGTAATTTTTTTTATGTTTTCTTAATAAGTATTGATAATGATTTTTGTCTTATCTGATCCTTTATTCTAACCGAGCCGAATACAAGGAATTGGGGATATATTAATCTGCCGCGTTTTAGTAAATTCCGAAGTCCCTGTTTCGGCTCCCCTACTACAGTGCTGTCTGCCGGGCCACGCTTAGGATATAATGTAGTGTTCCTAGCTTAGTCTAGATTATATAACTGTCTAGACTGACTAATTCATTAAATTAATATTAAAATACTAAGTAGCGCTATTACCGACAGTTAATATGGACTTAAATTAATGAAATAGTAGTGAGTTTTAATTTTGTTTGGAGGAATTGATAGCAATGAGTGACGCCAAAAAAAAGAAACATTATACTTTTTCTTTGATATTAGAGTTCGCAGAAAAAATTGTGACAAAAAACACTTGTCCAATTTCCGCCCGTACTCGAGAAGAAGCGTGGTGAATGGCGGAATTGAACGCCGCGCTTTGCCCTATCATCAGAGCGAGAAAATTTAAATATTAATTTCCTCTAATAGGAATCGAACCCACAACCGTTGTAAACGGTTGGGTCACAGGCTTGAGCCCCTGCGCCACGAATAACACTGGAAAGTTTTTCAAACAAACTTGTTAATACATATTATTCGTTTATTAATGTGGCTAAGTGGGCAATGGGAATCTAGTTTTGACATTTGCCATATGACAATCCCCATTTTCCGCCTATTTTTCGAGACATTCCATGTTGAGTGGCAAAACTCAATATCGTGCTTAGTCTACCATAGCGAGAAATGAGTGTGAATAAAATAATATCCCCGAGTTTGCATCAAACCCATAACCGTCGCGTTTGAAGTCCCACTGCGTCACGATGATTTCATTTAAAAAGCGTACATAGCAATTTGAATGATACAAAAATGATACAAAAGTAATTTAAGGACAATTACATTATCTTACCCTAAACTAATTGAACCTACTCCCAATATATGCTTTAATAAAGATATTGATTGGACACGCTTGAGTCGTTCTCGAGGGATTCTCTTTACCTGTCCCATTGAGTACTCATCCTGAATAATAATGTTAGTTGCTCTATAAATACACGAAATACATA
The DNA here is from genome assembly GCA_018230445.1 of Heliconius hewitsoni. Taxonomy (NCBI): domain Eukaryota; kingdom Metazoa; phylum Arthropoda; class Insecta; order Lepidoptera; family Nymphalidae; genus Heliconius; species Heliconius hewitsoni. The sequence goes on from DWAN01003188.1 coordinate 1,287, forward strand.
TTATTGATTAGATAGGAAGTTGTAGATTTTTTTTCCCTTTACATAAGAATATATTTTATTAATGTTTCTTATTTTTGATTCAAGCTGTTCCCGCTTATAGAAGAGTTGGCAGAAAAAACCTGTTAACCTAATGTCCAGACAATCCGTTCCAATTAAGACACTCGTTCGTGTATGACCCTCTAAATATTAAATATTTAGTTATCCGAGTGGGAATTGAACCCACAACCATCGCGTTTACAATCACACACTTGAGCGCCTGCGTCACCTGTTACGTTGCGGAATTCAACGGCGCGATCGATAATATGTTCAATCAAAATAATATGTTTTTTATGGATTATTGCAAACTTGCAAAGATATTTAAGACATCGCTTTATCTCTACATCACAACGCTTTAAAAGAAGTTATACAGCTAAATAACCTTAAAGCCGTTTCGTCTATCAGTTAAGCTACCAATTCTAGAATGTGTTATAAAGTGAGTGTACGTAAGTAGGTACTCAGCGAGTCCACCGTGCACATGTTACTGATAGCGTTTAAAGTTGTTTCATTTAGTTTTTACTGTAGTAGCTTGGGAAGGGTGACCATAAATTAGGATAACTTCTGGGTATTTTTATCTACCTATCCTGCTATGTGTTTTCCGCACTTAGCAGGATAGGCAGAGGGAACCTGGGAGCCTAATGTTAAGATTCTTCGTTCTCAATAAAAATTTCGGTTTCCTAATTTCCACCAAATTCTGAAAGTAATGAGTATCGAGTGGCGAAACTCATCGCCGCGCTTTGCCTCATTACCAGAACGGACATTTTACTACATTATTTACTTTGAGATATATATCAGGATTGAGGTATACGTTATTAGTTTCAAAGTCATATATCGTTCAAAATAAACATTATAGAAATTCACATAGCATATTTTTAATAGAAATTAACATATTTATACTGAAATCCCCGGGGCTACCTCTGAAAGGGCCCCACTTTCAAGTTAGTAAATACGCATACCGTCTTAACTACATATTAGACTAATAATCCCAAAAAAATCAGCTTTGCTAAAATGATGTAAGTCTGGGGGCCCTGGGATTATAAACTATATTCAAAAGGCAAAAGCAAAGCTTATTTCACTTGTGGGTTTTATTTATATATTCATATATTATTATGTCTAGATATTTTTACTGTAAGTACATTTTTTTACATTCCGCATCTCCCGTATGTAGAATGTTGCAATTAATATTGATATTGAACTCAGTGGTAGAATGAAACTTTACGCTTTGTAATTAACAAAAATAGCAATTGATTATTAATTTTTCTATTGAAAATAAATTAAGGGCATTTATCGAAAAAAATATATAAGCGGTTGAGATTTCAACGCCTATGTGGAGAGATACATTATATTATCTTTTCTTTGCTCTCGTAACAAGACAATGCGTTCAATACGTAATGGTGTATGCGATGTGAAGTGAAAAAAAATATAATTGTAAAAAATCAGCCACCATTTATACATAAGTAACTAATGTATAACTAAAACACAAAGATGAAGTTATCAATTCGAGTTTTTTTCTTTATGCATATTATTTATGCAGTTTAATTATTTTCCATTGTAAATTTTAAGATGGTCACCGTACGTTAGAGAACGTATTGGTAATAACTCGTAGTAACTGCAGGCTTTATACGCTGCAGGCATCAAAGTGCTCCATTCTTTTTATAGCACATTATTGTATTTTTAAGAACTTCTCTACAAAATAACGAAGTGTCGTGTAAAGGCAGGTGGGAGTATATTGTACATACTACTACTATTGGATGCCAGTTTGTTGTATAGACGCATTAAAAAGCGTCTTTTTTACCTTCACGCTGGCATTGTATAGGGAAAATAAATGGGAAATCCATTTATTTTCTCCATACAATGCCAGTGAGCGGCGGAACTCAACGCTGCTCTTTGTCTTATTACTAGACAGAAAAAATTAAAACAATTCATTTCTCCCAGCGGGAGTCAAACTCACAACAGAAGTGTCTCCTCTTATGTAGCATAAAGTGTAAAGTTGGAAAAAAATATGAAGTCATCTGGACCTTAAAAATTCACCACTTTAATTCACTTGACGTTACATACGTCAAGTGAATTAAAGTGGTGAATTTTTGCTAATGTTTCCTGAACTAACCTGATGTACCTCGTATAACACAATTTATTTCAAAATATACTGTATTACCTCAAGTAATAAACCATACTTGTCCAAGGATGCTGGCGAATATTAAGCAAATATACGACGGCTATAACATCATGGCTCCGTAGTACGTTGTGTAGAGAAAGAATTTTCTATTTTATTTAAAAATCATAACAGAGTAGGTAAATGGTAAAACGAATAAAATAATTTAGTGACAAGACACCCCGTTCTCCACTTTCTGCCCAACTTCTAGAGTCAAATAATTATCTTTTGGCCTTTTATTAAAACTTATTTCACTACTAGGGATGATAAATTCCACAAGCGGAGGGATTTCATAGATCTATCAAATCTTCGTGTCAAATTTCTTACGAAAATATCGTATACTTCTTTCACTTTATTAAGAGAAAAAAGGAAATGCGACCGCTATGTCTCACAGGATGAAAGATTACATAAATAATGGTAGAAGCAATTACGACCGGAAACAACATGAATAATTTATTGTTATTTATATGTAGGGTAGTAATAAAAATATATTCCCTTTTAGTAGCGTAGGTTTGAGGCCATCTTGGCACAGCAGCGTCTTATTGTATTGGAATTCAATTTCCAGTAAAAAGGATTATTTTATTTATTTTTTTACACTGCTAATTATGCCATTCAATAGATGAATGTTTCAAAATATCGATGGAAAATGGAAAGCGGAATGAATGAAAAGACCCGCCTGCATACAAATAAAAAGAAAAAAAAACACACCCAATAGTTCATTGAGCCCTTTAATTTGAAATTTATGTTGCACTATTCGAGAAATATTTTTTATTTTACATCATTTTTCATTTTTATAACGTCACTTATGTTAATTATGAAAATCGTTCAGCGGTTCTGAAGATGTAAGGTAATAAAGAATATTACATACATACATACAAGATACGCGAGAAAAACACAACGCAGTCGGATAATAAAAATAAAAAAATACGACCATGAAGAAGAAAATAAATAATTACTTTGTTTGTTTTAATGAAATTTGCTTCTACATTATCCAAAGCCCCGTTGTACATGTTAAAAATATTACAATACAAAAGTTGTTACGATTATAGAGTAACCTTTTTATTCTCATTTTTAGGATATAAATATCTATTGTTTATGAATTATTATCATTACATATATGTATATTTTTAATACATATTTATTATTTGTTCTATTTAGTTGTTGTCGAAATGTACGCATTTAGTATGCCTAATATTAAAAATACGATAAAAAATGGATAAATATTTTTTTGGATAGACGCAACGAAAAGAATTCTTAATTTACCTTAAGTGAGAGATGCATTTGATTATGTTACTTACAACACAGTGAAAATCTAATTAAATAGATTTGTTATTTTCAAATAAAACATGCATACACACACACACACACACACACACACACACACACATAAACCCCCAAACATACACACATACAAAATATCTTTGTCCAAGGACTATCAAAGGCAGAGTCTACCTACATCTGAATACACAAAACAATTAAGAAGCTTTCCACTAAACAAGTATCGTTTATGAAAAAGTAAGAAATCTTGAAATGAAACCGTCTACGTGTCAATTTTCTACTTTAATATTCGACGAGATGGAAACTTTTTTCGCTACAAATTTTTCTTCTTCAAAATATGCTCGAGACCTAAGTTTGTTAATTTACAAGTACTTAATACTTGAACCCTGAGATTTCAGTGGATTTTACTTAATTTACTCGTCTTATTTGTCGGATTTACTGTGTTGTTATTTTTTAGCTTCACGCTCTGTAGGTAGAGGAAACCCTAGTGTTAAGACACTCCGTTCTTCGCTTCTCTAAGCGCGCTTTTACTTGTTTTTAAGCGGAAAATTAAAAATTTGTCATATGGAAAGACTTAATAGTCGTGTATGACACATGATATATATCGTATCGTATCGAGTAATACTGACTGCATTAGGTTACATTGGAACGATCAACGTGATAAAATATTAAGCCCTACCTCGATAAACAGAGCTTCACGCTGTATTATGTACACAATAGGGTAAGCAAACCTAGTGTAAAGACACTCCGTTCTTCACTTTCCATCGAATTTTTTGAGGCATTGCGTGTTGAGTCGCGGATCTCGATGCAGGCTTGTTGCCTTGGTGCCAGAGCGAAGAAATGAAAAATTAATAAATAATAATGTCGACTCGAGTGGACATTGAACCCACTAACGTCACGTTACAGTCACACTCTTGTCAATAAATGTACTATCCAACACAACATTTTTTTTAAATTTCCAACCGTCGAATTTTGTTCCTGAGATTAGAGCGTTCAACCAAACAAACTCTTTAGCTTTATAATACTAAGTATAAAAAAGATAATATAAATAGTCAATTTCTCACAAACGAAAACCTGTAATTGTTATGTAAATAACTAAAATAGCTTTCGTTTTCGTAAATAATAATGAGGAGAAAGAGATATTTTTTAAAAAGCGTAAAATTTAAATACTAAGTAAATCTACATAACCAGCGTTCGTGCTAGCACAAAGGAACTTATAAATCGTCACGAACAAGACAATTAGTTACACATAGAACGTTGAAATGTCAATTTGCTGTGTACTGAAAACAAAAGGCACTTTTCCTTCGTTTCATACAAATTATGTGCGGGTTAGGAGCGTACGTTATTTACTTAAACACCTGTAGACTGTGAGGTACTTACTGAAAAAAATATTAAATATTGTTAAAGTAAAATAAAAAACCTATATTTTGAGTGAAATTTAATAAAATTTAACTGTAAAAATATTATATTTTAAGTAACAAAAAAATACTCCAAAACCTGTATTTTTTTGCAAAATAAAAAACAGTTTATTTTATGTATTTTCATAAGTGAAAAATATGAAGACACTTCTGATATTATTGTTATGCTTTGTTTACTGTTATTGCTTGGAGAGCAATGATTTATCTATTTTGGAGTCGAGGGCGAAGAAGAAGAAGAGCTCGTTGAAATTAATTGGTAAGTGTGTGTAATTGAGACTTATATTATACAATGAGTGGGGATTTGTTTCCCGTTTTATGTAATTTGAATATATCAAGTATTATAAATAGTTGGCGATTTTAATTTGTTGTTACATTGACAAGATAAATGTAATGTAATAAATAGCACAAGCCTGTCTCGATAAATGAACTGTACAACGTAAAAAAACCAATTTGTGTCAATAGTTTTTAAACATTTTTAAAGTGTTAATCCACACTTAATCTAATTAAGTATTTGTGTCAATAGTTCCTGAGGTTAGAGCGTTCAAACGAAAAAGATCGTTCGTTTTATAATGTTGGTATAGATTCCATTTGATTCCTTATTTTTTTGTTTAATTTTAAGATTTTATTTAAAGTGTTTGTGGATTCGTTTCAGTCTCTCGGAATTAAGACCCAAAGATCCACTGTCCGTGCTTCTTTCTCTATCTTACCAAAATTCTAAATAGTTCTACTAGTGCTACACTAGTACTAATCTTTTTTCGTGAAATTATTCGTTTATTATACATTTCATGTATTTGGTAACTGAATTTCGCAATTTCAAACGACAAATTCATAAAACATCAACTAAAATATTTCAAATTCACTAGCTAAAAGTTTTTTTAGTTGCCTTTTGATTTTGTTCGAATATAAAAGATTTTTAAACTTTAAATAGTAACAATATTTTGTGAGTTATGTGCACAGCTTCACGCTGCATTTCGCATGTAGCCAGATAGGCAAAGGGAGGTTAATATTAAGACATTCTGCTCTCCACTTTCCGCCGCACTCTGGATGTATTGTAGAGTGGCGGAACTCTACGCCGTGCTTTGCCTCGGCACCAGAGCTCAGAATTGAAAATGTTAAATATTTCATTGTCTCGAGTGAGGCCAGTCGTGGTGTAGGGAAATAACTGTAAACGCGACAGATTGTGGGTTCGATCATTACACGAGGAAGGATTTTTTTAATTTTTTATCAGTTTAAACAGAATCTAGTATTAAGACACTTAGTATATCGGTCGGTATATTGCGTATTGAGTACACTGTTGAGTACAAGCAGAACTCAACACCGCGATTTGTATATCAAAACGGGAACGGGAAAATGAAACGATTTCCTCCGAGTGAGTATTGAACAGTAGTTGAACCCACAAACTACGAGTTTACAGTCAAACGTTGCTTCGCCATGTCGGGCTCAATAAAATGGTAGAATAATCTTTAAAAAGTTTTTATTTGGGCCATGTTTACCATAACAAAAGCTGCCGTCGCTAGTGAAGATGTCAAATCCACAAGAACGAGGCGATTTGCATTATAAAAAGAGACTTAAAGTTATATTATGCATTTTCATATATTTTTTCGTAATTACATTTTTTGAAATGGAAATTAATAAATCGTCGATTGATTTGCCTGCTAGACTATACAGAGTTCAAATTATCTTATTAAAGATGTTAATGTAATACTCTTAAAAGTGATGTGAACCAATAACAAACTGTTCCGTTTGACATGCGTAGTTACTATACTTATATTATCAGGTAGACGATTTCTCTAGTAATCTATTTGCTATACGCGCTAATATTTTTTTGCCGTGTGATCCCGGCAAAGAATAGGATCACCCTGGTATGATGGTGTCGCAAGAGGCCACTAAAGTACGTATGGGAAAGTCGCCAGCCTTGGCAGACTAGACAGGATTATAAGCGTCCCTGGTATTTAGTTCTGTTGTCCCATTTGATCTCATACAAGTTAAAGCCGTTCGAATCGGTGGGGACCCATTGATCTGTGAATGGCTTGACATATATTGCTTTGCGTAGAGACGTCTCCTCGCTGTGCGTTCTCTACAGCATTAATGTGTATTTATCATGGGGAGTATTCTGGGGAACTGTTTGACCTGTTACCTGCCGCCGAAATTTCTTACCCGAACGGCACAGTACGTCACAAACTCAAGTACCATCCACACAATGCGGCGGTGGCAGCGATTATTTACCATTAGGTAGCCCGTAAAAAAGTACGGATTTGAACTAACAAAAAAAATTGTATTAGATAGTCAATTTATCGAGAACGGCTATAGGCTAATATATGTATGTATTATTACAATACGTTAATCGTTTCGATGTGATCTTAATTCACTGTATCCGCGGTCAGAGTTACCACAGTCAACTTTAAGTTTTACTCCCATTTGATCATGTCTTTAAAAAAAATATATAAATAAATAAAATTAAATTAAATCAGCTTCACGCTGTATCCCGCATACAGCAGAGTAGGCAGAGGAAACCGAGTGTTAAGATACTCCGTTCCCCACTTTCTGCCAAATTCTGCGTGTTAAGTGGCAGAAGCGAAGAAATGGAAATATAAATTTAAGTAAATATTTCATCTACTCGAAAGGGAATCAAACTCCCATCAGTCGGTTTAACAGTCACACTTTGTGCCCCTGCGCTACGACTAAATATTTTTTTTCTATTTCAACAGGCATGATTCTGCTCTTCGTGCTATCAAAGGTAGCTATCTTTAAAGCAGTTTCCGTCTTCCTCATGATGACGTTCTTCCAAAAACTCTTTTCGGTTGGAGGAATTTTACTGAAATACTTAATGAAAACTAAAATGGAGAAGCCACCACCACCACCACAAATGTATGGTGCACCTCATAATTATGACACTGTAGGATATAGCTATGGACCTCCAGAACATGAAAGTTTTAATCAAGAAGGATACCCTGGTACTGATGTCGCTAATTCCTTTGATTGGCTTTTAAATAAACATGTTAAATAATATACAATTGTTTTATTTTGGATGACTTGTTTTGGGAACTTAGAATGAGCCATATGTCATAATTCTTAATTTTTTCCATTGATTTCACGCAGGCAATGTCTACGTCTAACGTAACTTACGTTATATAATATACTAGCTTTAATTAGGACGTTGTTATTTTAGTAGAATAAGCTTAGACAATAAATAACTCGACTCAGTTAAGAGGAAAGAAACGGTAATTAAAATGAAGATAAATGTTGTACGTGATGCATTTCTATTCAAAGTGTTACAATTAATGACAAGGATTTTACGTTTTATTTCTATAGAGGTCGAGATCGTGAGCAATGGAGCAGCATTTAGCTGTGAGTGCGATTGCGTATTGATTTCCACCACTCAATACGCTAGATAGTCGGGAACGACACTATTTTAACACTAAGTATCCACGTTCCCATAACCTACTCTGCCATGTGCGGGATACAGCGTGAAACTAACTATTGTTACTCGTAGTATTGTTTTTAAATGTATAGTTATTTCCAAAAATATTTTAAGTCTATCAACTAAGGTAATAAATAATCATTCGAAGAAAGCCCGACGATTTTCAAGAAAATAAATTCGTAGAATTCATCCTCTATCCATTAAATGTGTTTGTAGAATAGTTTTAAGCTGAAAGTACTGTGCTCGTGTACGAAATGATGTTACTGTGAGATTTGGTTTAGAACTTGAGCAAAGTCAATTCTTACTAATTCGCTGTGAAGTAAGAAAGCGCAATAGAATTTTAGTTGGAATTAATATTATATTTTTATATAGTTTTGCGTTTTTTCTCGTATAGCAGGATAGGCAGAGAGACCCTAGTGTCAAGATATTCCATTCGTCTTTTTTTGTCTGAAATCGAAACATTCTATGTTGAGTGGCGAAACTTAACGTCGCGATTTGTCTTGCGACTAGAGCGAGGGAACGAAAATAATTCATGTCGTCGCGTTTATAGTGAGACGCTATGCTGTTGAGATTATCTAAAAAATATTTAGTAAGCAAGGATACTCTCTATTGTGGTAGATAAAATAACTTAGATAAAGTTGCAGTTATCTTATAGTTATTTATATATACCAGCTTCACGCTGTATCCCGCACAAAGCAGGGTAGAAGAGGAAACCTAGTGTTAAGACACTCCGTTCCCCACTTTCTGCCGAATTCTGGAGGCATTGCGTGTTGAGTATATATAGTTCTTTAATTTATTACAAATCTAAAATTACTTATCCAAAATGTCCTACATATTTTGGATTATTTATATATATTTTGGCATTTGAATATGTTAACGAGATATGATTAATTATGATACTGTGTGTTATGTAGAATATGATGATTAGGTATTGTTGTGGAAAATAGTACAGGGGACGATCTAGGTAAATATTTTTATATAGTTTTGAAATCCTGTATACTATAAAAATCAACGGTTGGTAAGAGGATTTAAAATTGGAATTAAGTCAGCTTCACGCTGTATCCCGCCAAATATTTGAAAACTCGTTCGGATATCTTTTATTTGCAAGCATATCTGTTTTATCCACTGAACACACAGCTACCACCGATACGGAAGGCAGATCCAGAAGAGCCGGAAAGAAACACTATATTCATCTTAATAATAAACAATACGCCATAGAATCAAGAGCCATTATGCTATACTAAAATTACATTAGTAAAATCCGCCATCCAGCCCCTAAACGTTAAAGTTTTCGCTTCAAACTTTATGTAGTATTCAATAGCGAGTAGGGTGAATTTCACTTGGTAACATAATAATTAAACGCTAATTAATTCAGTGAGTGAATCAGTCAATTACTTATATACAATTAACATATAGGATTAGTTATAATACGACAGTATATACTTGTTATCAATACCTCACACAGAATGCATTCTGTCAGGCCGCTGTGGAAATGGGGGCACAAGAGTGTAACTGTAACGCGACGGTTGTGGGTTTGATAATCACTCGGGGGCAAGAATTATTAATTGTTAATATTTTCATTTCTTCGCTCTGACACCTAGGCAAAAGCCCAGCGTTGAGATCCGTAACTTAACACGCTATAACTCGGAAAATTTGACGGAAAGTGGGGAACGGAATGTCTTAACACTCAATTCCTCCTCCTGTCCTCCCCATTTTATCAAGTAATGCTATATTATATAATGTTTTGATTTGTTTTGTTTTGATGTTACCCACTGTACCTGCGGTCAGGGTTACCTTTCGTACTTAGAAAGTTGGAATATGTCTTGTGTCATATAAAACTGTTAGTATGACGCAGGCAAAGCCTGTGGTAAAGGCTGATAGAGTACTATCAGCTTTATAGAAAATAATTATAGTTATAACAAAGTATTTTTTAAATTATTATATATTATTCCTTCCTATAAGGCCATTACGGCGTAAAGGGAGGAAAGTCATAGATTTGAGAGCTTCTCTTGACAGTGTCAGATTTAAAATTCTATTTCAAGATTTTTGTAATTTAAATAGATTTTTCTAAATATTTTTGAATTGTTTAATGAATAAGAGGTTCGGAAGATATCGGATTGTAAAGCAGGCTTCCTTAAAAAAAAGTGTTACACATTAATAATTACATAGACTGGCAGCTATGCTGTATGAGCTTCATTTGATACCATACACTTATATAAATATTTCTTATATAAAAATGCGAACACTTTATAACCCATTTTTACCACTTAAATACACAAATAAACATTAAAATCGTTCAATTTAATTATACTTATTTACATTCCGGGAAATGGAAAGACGTTTTTCTTGAAATGGATCCAATTTCCGACGCCAGCTGCAGCTAATATGAAACGTTTCCATGAAGCGTTGTTACTTCAATCGTTTACTCATATTTCATCTATTTCCTATTTAATTTATAAACAATCCAATGAAAATTTGTCGTTCTTATGTTATTTCCGGTTGTTTTCTTCACATTTATATATTATTTTTCCTTTCTGCCCCAATTAGGGATATTGAGTGTTGGCACACTTTGTCCAAAAGAGCGGAGAAATGAAAATAATTGAAATATACTTAGCCCATCGTGCGAGAATCAAACCCACAAAATCACGTTTACAGTCAGACATTATCCCACTACACCACAATGGTTATCAAAACGAAGAAGATGCCAGTGTCAATAACATATAAAGCTTATTCAGTAATTTGCATACTACGCGGTCAAACCTGACGCTCGCTACTGACTTCTGGGAATCGGTGGCCTAATGAGTTAAGACATGCCCAGTGCCTGTTACAGCTTTCATTATTAATATTGTAATTACAATGTGTTACAGTTCTAATTAGTTTTAGGTAGTTTATGAGATAAGATTTACATGAATACTAGTCGTCGCCCATAACTTTGTTTGCGTGGACTTTATGATCAAAAATGGATAAACCATGTTTCTTCCAGTTACGAATTTTGAGAAATCCTTTTTCTCCAAATGCAGACGACGATGAGTGAGACATAGACACGTGCAGAGGGTACTCTGCACTTGTCTAGGTCTGTGTGTTAGTAATAATAATAATAAATAAATAAATAAGTAGAGTTATTTTTTTCTTTGCTGAATATCAAAATGGACAATATTATTTATATATCGCGTCTCCATTAAATTAAATTACCATACCTCCAATAAAGGCAAAAATATAATGTTCATCTTAACATTTTTCACAAAACTAAATTTCCCTGCATACAAACAGCAGTACTTATTAGCCACTACTACACTGAATTTTATCTTATAAGGATATCGATATCAGGAATAACATAAACGCTAAAATAACCTGATCACTGTTATTTGAAACCGTAGTTAGGATAATATTATTTTGTCCTTTATGTTGTCGATCTATCTTGGAAGCACTCATAACTGGTGTAGGTCTGGGTTCCATTAGTGTATATTCTCTAAATTAATTGACATTTCTTCCAGTATAAATACTTGGACAAGATAGAACCCTGGAAAAATTGGAAACCTTGGATAAATAAAGATGTAGAAACTTTGCAAAAAAATTAATAAAACAACGATTTTTTTAATGTTGGTACATGTGTAGCTATAAGAAAAAAAATCCGAAAGTCTATTTACATTTTGTTACAGAATTAGCTATCCTTATATCCGATAGACATCCACCAATATCGCGGACCGCCGGTTTTGAACCCGTGTTAGATCTACTTAGAATGATGAATTGTATTTTTTGAGCTCTGACAAATTCTCATGTATGTCGTCGCGTATGATAGATGACGGGTGCTCTAATGGGTTTGAGGGTCTATAATTTATGATATGGAAAATGAAACTTGAAATTTAATCGTCTAAAGCTTTCTTTTGAACGTGCATTACTTGGTGTGCTTAGGTACTTATATCTATAGGTAGGTACTAATATCATGAAGATGAAAAGTTTGTTTATATTGTTCTCATCAATATAAATAAATAAAAAGCGTATAAAAAAATCTACGTTGCTTGATGAGAACGTATGGCTTAGTGGTCAGAGCGCCTGGTCAGGCGAAAATTTATTACGTTTTCTAAATAAATATTTATAATGTACTAGCGGACCCGGACGCGGCTTCGCCCGCTTAATCTATTCGAATATTTATCAAAATATATTTATGAAATGATTTTCAGTCTTCAATAGGATTGGTAAGAAAATATAA
>DWAN01003189.1:0-13800 GCA_018230445.1 Heliconius hewitsoni
GTGTCCCTCTATCCATTTCAGTTAAAATTACTAAATGTACAGACAAAATATTTTTATCGTCTTATTATATATAGAGATAACTTAAATAGATTTTTGAAATGTCGCGGAGTAATAGTTTAATTATAATTCAGCAATAATATCAATAGTACGTGTATATAATAAAGAATGGTAAGCATAAGTGAAAAAATTAAAAAAGTTTTTACTAAACTATTTGTATTAATAGAAATATATATTTTTATACTCGTTTTATTACACTATACTCGTATTATATATCTTTATAAAAATATTTTAATTATATTTATCACATGTTACATTTTTATATTTCTTTATAAAGGTAAGGGTTAAATTTGATCTAACATTTTTAATCAAGACATTTTGTTTTAGTTGGCTTTAATCTAACAACGCTATCTTCTGAGGCATAGATAATACTTCCATCAGCTTCTACTGCCAGCCCGTAAACGTTATCTAGTGTAGCAATGTCATCTATTTTCTTACTTTCGCTATCAATTGAGTATAAGCCGTTTGGTGTAGAAAAATATAAATTGCCATTTACATCACTAGTAATACCATTTAAATTATAATCACCCAAAAATAGAATGTAATCTTTGACCTTTTTGTAAACGAAAAGTCCTGACGAATTGGAAAAGTAGATATTATCGTCATTATCAAGTGCGACTAACATTCCGTTTGTATCCGCCAGTTCAGCAACTCTTTGTTGTTTATTCTCTTTATAGACATAGATATGTTCCTCTGGGTATGTCGAGTAATAAAGATCACCTTTAAAGAACATTTGCCAAATATTATGGGAAGTATCATCGACATGCACAGCCTTTTTGCTATCATAATCAAACTTGTAAATTCCATCGTTACCCCCTAAATATACTATATTACCAACACTATCAACAGTATTGGCAAATCCACCATTAATGCCTTCTATTATTCCAAAATCATTAGATTTGAGATTAAGATACGCTGATGCAAATGTAGTAGTAGTCGCGTGCGTTGAGTAACTGAAAAATAAAGTATTCGTCTTATAATCAATCGCCAATTGGTATGGACTGCCAACATTTTCTTTTAATATTTCCTTCTGGTGGTTAATGTTATGAACGATAACTCCATCACATTTTTCATTGACAGCTCGCGCTTCAATTGAAGCGAAAAACGCCAGCAATATGGGTATCCACATCTGTAATAAAGTAAAGTAAAAGTAAAGTAAAATACTCTTTATTGTACACCGATTATTACATTAAAAGGATGTTCATAATTATCCATATGATAGTACAATAGGCGGCCTTATTGCTAAATGAGCAATCTCTTTCAGACAACCTTGTGGTAGAGGAGATAATGAATTAAATGGGAAGAGGTGCACTGAGTATAACATCAATTAAGAGTATATAAATTAACATATAAATGCAACAATACATACACTTATAAAATTAAAACCTACACATATTGATACATACATACATACACAAATACATACATACATACGAAAATATATTTATACATATTTATACACATTATGTGGGAAAAAAAATAATAATAACATAATTGCATTTGTTAATTAATTAAGGCAGTGTTTTTCTTATAGCATTCAGAAGATTGTGCAGCGAACATACTTAACGATACTTAATTCAAATGTGTCATCTGAAATATTCAATTTTTATTTTGACAGTGCATTATGAAACCATAATCGGCAAAGATTGAAAAAATAATATCTTAGAGTATAGTATACACAAATCAATGTAGTATGCATAGTGTGCATACATATAAACATATATTATTTAAAGAGAGAGTAAAATTTATTTTCTTTCTACGTGTTTATATTTTTGAAACTTAAATTAGAATATGAAAATCGAATGTTATTTACCTACCTTTTTTTTAATAATAAAAATAATTATAATCTAAAATACAATCTATTAAATATAATATCAAATTGTAGCGCCTTATATTATTCATTTAACAAAATGTATTATTATAACTGAATAGATTTACTTACATTTACTCCAGACTACCGGTCAATATAAAGAACTTTACTTAGCTGGCTAATAACGCTAAAATACATACTATACATGTGTATCATTTGTTCATAGGTTACAGAGGTTAAGTGTTATCGTTCTGGCACCAATAAAATTATCATTTATAGTTTATTTATTATGAATTTGTTATTAAATCATTAATTTATTTATTTACGTTTAACTCTTTATTTATATAAGTTTATACAATGTTTTTATTATCACCACTTTTTAAAGAAACCACAGTTTTAAGTACTCTATAAAAACCTAAGACAATTAAAATAAAAGTTTTTTTTCCAAAAAGGAAAAATTTTTTTTTGTTCAAACAAAATAATTAATAAAATTATCGTTGTAAAATAAAACGACATTTGTCAAGAATGACGCCCACAGATACAAAGCTATCAAAGCGATAACGCCGCACACGCCTCATTCACGAAATCGGGTCGTAGGTAATGGCGGTTGTTGATGTTGTTTTTCTAGTATGTTTTTTTAAAAACGAAAAGTGGCAAATCGGCAACGCTTAGTAGTATTTTTGTAGAGAAGTAGGTGTTTACGGTATTGTTATCTATTCGTAACTGCGTCACGTTAAGGTATCTAAAAAAAATAATTTGGCCTGGCGTAAAAAGAGAGCAGATACTTCCACCTTGTATATGCATTTGTTTATTAGCTCAAAATGAACGAGAAGTGATGTGACTTCGATGTGAATAATTAAAAATATGTTTCTTATGGTACAATACCAGTCATTGATGTATATAGTCATATAGATAAATAATGAAGTGTCCAAAACGAATAGTATAGAAATGTCTTTCGCCGATAATATTATAGTAATTTATAGGGTCATATTTCTCGTGGCGCTCTTAAATGGGGCCTTTGTGATCATACGAAGTATTCTTTCCAGTTACAGTTTATAAAAATCAGTATAACTACGTAAGAAAGTTACTACTGATTGGTATTAATATAAAATTGTTTATTTTTGGTACATAAACATGTAAGACAAGCAAAAAGCATTATACATTGGCCTTCATTAAAAAGTAATAGCAATATGTAAGAAAATTATTATTTGTTGTGCTATGTGTGCAGCATTTTAAACGGCTTTGTTTAGCTTGACTTCGTCGTGGTCAAATCTAGTAATTGAAGTTTTGATAATATAGGGATATCCCCTATATTACTGCTATCGGCTTGAAATTTGGTATATACCATTAATTTAGAAGGCCAGTCGTGGCGCAGCGGCACAAAGTGTGACTGTAAAACCGACTGTGGGTTCGATCTCCACTCGAGGAGATACAATATTTACTTAAATTTATATTTCCATTTCTTCGCTCTGGTGTCAAAGCGCGGCGCTGAGTTCTGCCACTCAACACGTGAACAAAATGGTGAACGGAGTGTCTTAACACTAGGTTCTCTCTGCCTACCCTACTGTGTGCGGGATACAGCGTGAAGCTGATTTTTTGACTTATTTACCATTAATATACGGCGACAATACAATAATATTTATAATCTATACTTTTATTATTCAAAGATGGTGGCGGCTATAAAATCAGATTTTTTAATCTTTTGAAATACATTTGTATCAAATGAAAAGTCTTGACTAGTAAAATTCAGTACAGTGTAAAAAATAAAATCTAGTACATTAATCGTATTATTATTTAGTTACTTCTTTTATCAGTTTCATGCTGCCGAATAAAGCAGGGTAGGCAGAGGGAGGCAGAGGGAGGGATGAATCATGAAACCGTGTAAATAAAAAAATACCTTATTTATATGCGTGGGATGGCTTTAAGATAATAAAAAAAAACAAAATATATGTACATATAGCATATTTATTATTATTTATTTGTTATTTTAACAAAAAGGTAAAATTATATAAAGTACGTATTATCCAAAATTAAATTCAGCGTTACATAATTAAGAAAATTATTTGAAGATTTTAAAGAGTGTTATCTATCTGTTGCATTGCTCTTTGTAACCGGATAATACTATCTTCAGATGCATATACAATGTTTCCATTGCCGTCAATAGCGACTCCATAAATATCATCTAGTGTAATGAGCTTTTCAATTATTTTTAATTTACTATCTATATAGTAAATTTCATTTGGTGTAGAAAAATATAGGTTTCCGTTTGTATCAAATGTAATACTGTTTAAAACATAATCTCCTAAGAAATGAATGTTACGTTCATTGTTTTTATAAAATAAACCGGACGAATTTGAAAAATATATGTTATCGTCATTGTCTATTGCGACTAACATTGCTTTCGTTCCGTTCAGTGATCGAAGTCTTTGTGACTGTCCGTCTCTATACACATATACATGTTCTTCTGGATAAGTCGTGTAATAAAGATGTTTCTTATGGAACATTTGCCAAATAGCTTGAGTACTTCCATCAATGTGTTTAGCTGTATTAGTTTTATAATCAAACTTATAAATACCGTCAGTGCCACCTATATAGACAGTGCCGGTTTTCGCGTCAACAGCTTGTGCAAATCCACCGACCACTCCTTTGATTATTTGAAATTGCTTAGATATAAGGTTAACATGCGCCGAATAAAATTTTGTATAAGAATCGTTGCTAGAAAAGCTAAAAAATAAAGTATTAGTGCTATAATCCATGGCTAACTGATAGGGGCTTCCCAGACCGTCTTTGATTATTTCTTTGTGATGACAAATATTACGAACAATATGCTGACATTTTTCGCTGGTGTTTGCTTTGCTACCAGAAGCAAATAAAGATAATATAATTAGTATCCACATCTGGAAGAAATACAATATATATTAAAATAAATAAATTAACAGATACATCTAAAACAAGTATATGGATATTGTGAAAAGGAAACTTAAATATATATTAAATTAGCACGAGATTCTTTATTTTTTGTTGTGTATATTTTTGATTTTATAAACCATACCTTTTTCTTTGTATAAAACCCAAAACATGAATTTGTTTCACTAACTTTCAAAAACGTAATTTTAAATGCATAGTATTTATATTAAAATATTAACATTGAAATAAAAGACTATAATACTAAGAAATAAAGGAATGCAGTCCAAAATTGTGAATCAATTGAGAATTATAAAGGAAAACAACAAAAAATATTCCTTTGACTCATACAAAATGTATAAATATGGCGTCTTAATATATTGAGGCCGTTGTAGCGCAGGGGTACAAGCATGCGACTGTAAACGCGACGGTTGTGGGTTCGTTTCCCACTCCTGGTATTGAAATATTAAATATTTTAATTTCTTTTTTCTAGTAACAAGACAAAGCGCGGCGTTGAGTGCCGCTATCCAACATGCTATACCTCAAGAATTCTGCGGAACTTTTGGAACGGAAGTGTATTGATGGAGAAAAGAAGACGAATAAATAAATATGCATATAGCATATATTAATATCTTGTTATTATTTAAACAAAACGTTAAATAGTATAAAATATATGTAAATTATCTTAAATTAAATTTATAAGTATATAATCAAGAAAATTATTTAAAAATTGGGACTTACTCTCTTGATAAATGAAATAAAAAGGTAATGAAAGTCGCAGTCAGTAGACAAGATGTCACGTAGAAAAGATATTTCTAATATATAACACGTAAAACCAATGGTGTTAAGTTATTTATACCTACGTTTTTACCGCATATTTAAACAGCTGGAACGGGTATTTACCTTTTCATATATGAACTTTTGTTGTTCTCGATTAATTAACAACATTTTATAATTCTCCTATTTATTTCCTCTTATTTCTTGTAATTCATTTTACAAGTATTCTACATAGTAATAACTAAGTCACATTGGAATATATTCATTTAAACTTAAATATACAATTTTTTCCCACGTTTTGAATACCAAATTTAGACCTAACAGCGTTCAGTGGGTATGGAATATTGAGTAAAAATCACGTCGCTTTCCTGGCCATAAATTTGAAACCGGATTGATTCATCACCAACTGTTCAAAGAGAATCAATTCCTTTTATTTTTCGTATTTAAAAACAACTATTTTATTCTTTGACAATGAGCTTATTTCCTCGATGGATTTATATATTTTGTCACAAGATAAATGCGTCCTATTTTAAATTACTTTTAAATACATTAAATTCTAGACGTTATATTATTTAGAATATAAGATATTTTATTTTCATTACTCAGTCAGTCTTTAAAATTGCAAATTTCGCTTATAGCGATAAGGCCGTCCGCTGTACATTTTATCCTTATTTGCATTTGTGTTTTGTTTTTATAAAATAATAATAACAATAATAATAAAATATTATTATTATTGTTATTATTATTTTATAGAAACATGAACATGAGACCAGTCGTGACGCAGGGGCACAAAGTGTGCCTGTAAACGCTCTGGTTGTGGGTTCGATCCACAGTCGTTGAAATGAAATATTTATTTAAATTTATATTTCCAATTCTTCGCTTTGTCAAAGCGCGGCGCTGAGTTCCGCCACTCAACACGCAATGCCTCAAAAATTCGGTGAAAAGTGGGGAACGGAGCGTCTTAACACTGGGTTCCCTGTGCCTATTCTTCTGTGTGCGGGACACAGCGTTAAGCTGATTTTTTTAACATTCAAATCCTAAATAGAGATTTATTCATGTGTGAATTTTGCAAGATAGGTACTGTCAACAATAATTATAATTAATTTAGTCGAATTTACGTCGACTGATACGGATTACCTGATTATTACAGATTAAATTTAAACGGCCGAATAGAAATTTGACGATGGCGCGACTAAAATTCATATTTTAATTAACTAGCCTAGTAAACAATCAAAATTTTGGTTTAGTACAGTTTTTTTTGTACCTTTTGTACTAACGAGAATGCACGACTTTTATCCATTTTTCAAATAATCCCTTATTTAATTTGAAAACTGGTAAATTGTGTGTATTTTTTTACATATATGTATATTTCTTACATATACAAAGCGTAATGAAGCAATTTTTGTTACAATTAAGTAAAAACAATATCTTTTTGAGAATCAAAGCAAACTACAGCAAAGTTTATGTCTTTAAATATTTAGGTTGGATCTTAAAAACAATAACAACATTAGAATGAAAAATCGAAGCAGATCTAAGATTTAAGTTTACGTCTACCTTCACAATAAGTGCGAAAAATGAAATACAAACGCATGAAAAAAGTATTATCAATCTTCTTTGGACCTCTCTTGAAATGGATTGATTTTTCAAATAATGGAAACCAGAACAAAACATTTTTTTTAGGGTTCCGTATCTCAAAAGGTAAAAACGGAACGGAACGCCCGAAATCGCGTGGATGTATAAAGCTTGAAATTAATATCAAATATTCAAGTTTATGGTCCCCAAAAGCACAGAAAGAATCTTCTCAGTTCAACGTAATCAAAAGACACAAGTATTTATGCATCGATTTTGTTGCATTTCGTATGAAATTCGCCGCCAAAACCACTAGGGACCTCCACCTGTGGACCTACAGCTTGTGAAATTTGGCACAAAGTGAGAAATTACAATACAAATAAATAAAAAATCTTACAGGTATTCAATAGAAAAAATAATTATAAACTTATATTTATAGTTCATTTCATACAAAACAAGTGCATATGCCAAACTTAAGTTTTTTAACTTTAATAACTTGTACTTCCCGTTGACCTACAATCCTAAAATGGGTTCAGAAACCTGGGTGAGCGAGTCCTACTCGCACTTAACCGGTTTTTTTATTCCGCTTAAAATATTGAAACAAAAATGCATTTAATCTGATGTCTAAACGCAATATACAGTGTTAATTATTGCTCTATAAGTCTAGTACTGCGCCACAGGGGTACATTAGGTTGACATTACATTAAAGACCGTGGGCGGATAAAGTCCTATAGCTGCGTCATCAACTCTATTCGCACCGCAACATTTTCGGTTTTGCCATTCCATTAACGCACTCAATTATACGGCCTACATTCCAATGAACATCGCTGTTTGGGAAACCGAATTGACTAAGAAGAAAAATAACCTATCAAGTATTAAATTTGGAGAATGCTTCATTTATTTTCTTTAATTGTGTGAATAAATATACAATAAACATATATATATCTGAAAAGTTTTATCTTTTTTACAAAACTGGTAGTAAAACGAGATCTATTTTTACGATTATAATAATAAAAAGATTTCTTTGAAACGTATGGTTCTTCGTACTTCTATTTACAAATGAATAAAGCTCTAACGTACTTATGACTCACTTACCTAACCAACTCAGTTGCGTCTTTCAAAAAAAATACGCAAAAGAATATCCAATCGAAATCAAAGAAAATAGTCAAGTAAAGCATTTGTCTTACACCAAACGAAAGTTATTCAATAAGATCTAAAGTAAATGACTCGAGATTAGCAGACAATCCCGTGACGAATCGATAAATAGCTTCGATTCTGCATTCCCGAAATGAAGTACTTGATTTATTACTGATCCCCCTCAACGTAGGACAGCAGTAGAATAAAAAAAATCATCAATACATTGCGTCTCTTAATAGATTTTCTTAAAAGATTGCTTGTATAAATTGCTGCGTAAACTCCTCTTATCTATTTTTTACAGAGCTTTCTTCTCACTTTTGTTATAAGAAAGGAATAAGTTATTTGTAAAATAATCTATACTGTAATCTCTACATTTATGTATATTTACTTGTATAAAAGTCTTAAAAAGAAAGTAACAACCGAAATAATTTTAATAATAATATACAAAGAAACGTATTGATTATGACTGAGACTTGGTTTAAATCACACCAAGTTAAATGTTTGTGAGACTTTACATCAATATAAAATTTAAATTCTACGCGAAGGGGAGTATTCTGAAGGTGTTACCAGCGCGTTCGGCCAAAAGCTTTTAGAGAGCTTAGGCAGATGCATCTCATGTTAGAGTAGTTTTGGGGATGTATTCAGTATTCATAACGTTATAGTGGAATATGAGAAATATAAAAGTATTTGAATTTTATTGTCCAGAAATTAGAATTATTATCTATATATGTATATCTATATATACACATGATTCTCAGCCACTCCAAGAACTGAAAACGCAATTCAACAGAGTTCCCCGAGTGTGAATCAAACTCACGACCGTCGTGTTCACAGTGAGACCTTGTGCCGCTGCGGGAGGTCTCAAATATAACTATTATGTATAATTTTAGAAAAAATATACATCTTGTAATAATTTAAATAACGAAAATTGCATATCTAAGAAAAATATTTATTCGTTGACAGTAGAAACTTAGTAATTATAGATTATTTTATTTTATGTATTTCAATGGCTTTGGCTCTTTAAGCTAAGATTTAGTTTTGAATGTGATATTAAAAGTTAACGAGGTAATAAACTCAAGCTGCAAATTAGGTTGTAAATATCATGATGACTTATAATTTATAACTGCTTGCCTGCTGCTTGAAAAAGTAATTTTAACTGAAATGAGATTTTTCTACAAGATATTTTTAAAATTTGTATTTTTTATAGAAACAAGATTTTTCTCTAATTCTGCATAGCGAAAGTTAAAATTAATTTTCCTCACATTAACTTTGTAACCAGTAAAGTTCCAAGTACCTACTACATAATGGTAAAAGTAGTTAACATGATGATGAAATTTCAGTGTCCTATGAACGTAGCGGGATTCGAATCCGCACCTCCTGGAAACCGACCAGGCGCTCTGACAACTAAGCCATACATTTTCATTAAGCTACGTCGAAAATTTTATACGCTTGTTACAACTTACATCACTGACACTGAAATCTCAGAAACAAAAATATATAAATATAAGAACAGAAAAAGATTGAGATATAACATTCGCATACTTTTTTGTCATTTGTGGTTTAAATCATGAAAATTTATCTAATGTTTTACATATACAATTGTGTATATTAATAACTTGAATAATTAAATGTATTATAAAGAAATATGGTAATTTATCATTAGGATCAAAGCATCGGTTATTCGCATACGTTAAGGTTCAAAATGTATAATGAAAATTAAATCAAATAAAAAAGTGCCTACCTGTAGGATCATAAACTAAAATTGAAGATACATTTTCAAGTTGGATTTCCGATAAATATAATTATGTGCAACCGCAGTCATGATACAGAAGGAGACGCCACAAGATAGAATAGCATTCCAAGCCAATAATTAGAGACCCAACATGACAACACTGAAGATACCAGAAGAGTTAACATTATTCCGTCTATCAACATATCAGAATATTTAGATGTATCTTTTGGAGTTTTTTTTAATTTCTTCTCTCACAGCTTTTCTTAGAGTGCGGTGAAATCCGTCTTCCTTAAAAAAGTAAAAGGCGATTTTCTTGGAATTTTTGCATCCCGTATATAAAATTGCTCAAAAATTTTTTTAGCAATTGATTCTATGTGATGGCTTTCAAACGCTTCTGTTATATCATTGCCCTGGAAAAATATAATGGTATGATGTACTATAAAATATAATAATACAGTTAGTTTAAGAAATAAATCGATAAAAATAGTTTATTTTTTGAGTGAATGGTTATTATAGTATATAGCAAAAGTCTTATTTTTACAATATTGGAAAAGATAACAAAACTTCCTACAACAACAATATTAAAATATCCAGTTCATCTTTACCTTAAACTCCAATACAAATGTTACAATCTTTATCGGTATACAAATCAGCTTCACGCTGTACTCCGCACACAGAAGGTTAGACAGAGGGAACCTAAAGTCAAGATACTCCATTCCTCATATTTTTATACAGCAATAAAAATATTTCTTCATCTAACTTTTTTCTAGATTTTTGATAATGCTTATTTTATTCAATAAAATATTTTTAAAATTAAAAATCCGAAATCTTTGAAAAATTGTTCATCCAAATAAATATATTATTATTATAAATTGTTATATGTGTATAAATCAAAACTCTTGAGAGAAACTACATATAAATCTTATAAAACAAAAAGCAATTGAAGCATAAACAAATAAAAATAGAGGTGATAACTCTAAACTAGTTTCCAGCCAACTACAAGTACCGATTTATTTTTAAAATTGACATACTAAATCCATTGAGGCAACGTAAGTTAATAAAATACTTTAAAGTTAGACATTTTGAATTTATATATATTTTTTAAAAATATGATTTATTTACTTTTATATAAATGTAAGAGTTATGATGGTTGTTAGCATAATAAAGGTCGAACACAGTCATACAGATAATGAGAAATGTGTTAAAATAAGCATGTGTAGCGTAAAAAAAAACTAGAATTTGATATAAATTTGAGATTGTCCACCATGAATAAGATAGCATGTTATCCGAATATATATACTCGTATAATTAATTTGCTTTCTAATGGCGTTATAAATTATATTATATTGTCCTTTCCCACATACAGCTATGAGCGTACAATTATTTTGACTATGCAGATAAAATAGGCGCTACAATATTTTTTTCCATTTTATTTTCTACCTAATGAAAATGAGAATAAAGAATAAAAGTGTACCTAAAATAAAAAAAAAAACAACCACGTGTTTGTTATAAACTGCTTCTTCGAAAACATAAGTATAAGATATCATCTCTATAAATAATAAGACAGTAAAAATATTTTGTCTGTACATTTAGTAATTTTGAGTGAAATGGATAGAGGGACTTAAAAAGAATAATAATAAATTTTTAAAAAAATTAGCTTTACGCTGTATCCCGCACATAGTAGGGTAGGCAGAGGGAACCAATTATTAAGACACTTCGTTCCCCACTTTCTGCCGAATTTTGGAGGCATTGCGTGTTGAGTGGTAAAACTCATCGCCGCCCTTATCACCATAGGTACAAGGTGACCGAGAAAAGACTCTTGTTAGACTCTGTTTGAACGTAGGGGTGACTTATCATTTAAATGTTATAACAATTCATGTAAATTGTATACATGTACTAAATAAAAATAAAAATTGTTTCCACAATTAGAGATTGTGACCTGTGTAAATTAGAGGTTATGCCGCTCCCGGCGGCAGGTCTGAGCAGGCGCGAGGACGCTTGCCCGTCAGGAGAGGCCGTTTTAGCGTACTCGTGTAAAAGAGGGTAGATTTAACTGAAAAAGATGATAAAAGCAGTGGAGTTGTGTCAATCAGGGGCAGTTGCTTGTAGGCAACGGCCCCTATTTAAAGGAAACTAGTGTGAAGTATTGTTAGTAGGTGATACATATCACTTATTGCAATTACATAGTATCCTTTTCCAAATAGTTTAGAAACATATAGACGATATGTGTTTTTATCTGTTTCTTTTTAAATTTTAACCGCTTCCGATTTCTAACAATATTATATATTTAATATACTTATATATACTTATTATATATAGATGATTTATATATACTTATTATATATAGATGATCATACCCTATACAAAATACCTATCATGTTGAAAGTCTTTCACTAAAGTATCATTTCGATAAATCTTATAGTTCAGCTGGACCACTACGATTCTACATTATATGTGGAAGTTGTACACCTTTTTTACACTTATACAAATAAGTCACGGACACCGCTAGTATTAACAATATTTTCCTTAAATTTGTTTTATCCAATTATGTAATGCACAGCGAGGTAAATATTTTAATTTTTTCTTCTATCAAATTTTATTTCTATAATATTTGTTTCTATAAAATTCCAGTGAGGCAAGTTGAGGCGGGACGGTACATACGTGTGACTGTAAATGTGACAGGTTGTGGGTTCGATTCCTAATTCCTTGATAAAATGAAATATTTAACATTCCTCTATCTATCCTGCCGCATGAGGGATACAGCATGATGCTAAGTTAAATATCTATATTTTATACAATATGTTTTATTATAGTAATAATTTCTTGACTATTTCCTGAATATCGAACGTTAGTTATTAAAGAGAGCTGCTCCTTTCATGCTTCAATATTTTTTTTAATACAGATTGTATTGAAATTTGATTGACAAAAAATAAATATATCTGAAAATCTACTGTATTGTAATTAATGTGTAGCAGCTTGTCAGATTGATACTATGTGAAAACCTAAACCCTCAAACAAAAAATAAACACGCTTTATTCTCTCGCTCTTCAAATCCAGTGGACGACGAGATAAAGGTTTATACAAACATTGAAATTTTATTTGGAATACGAATTTAATGTTTGCTCCCAATCGACAAAATGCGCATGGAAAATAACCATATTTATTTATTTTATAAGTATTGTTTTTAATACAAACAGACGGCAGCTATATTATGAAATGAATTATAATATTTAAGCTTATTGCTCATAAAAAATATTTATGCAAAAATGGAAAGAATAATAAATTGTATACTATGAAAATAACTTTGTAATATGTGAAGTTGTAAAAAGAATGTAAGTATCTAGTAAAATTCAAGTTCATTA
The DNA here is from genome assembly GCA_018230445.1 of Heliconius hewitsoni. Lineage (NCBI taxonomy): Eukaryota > Metazoa > Arthropoda > Insecta > Lepidoptera > Nymphalidae > Heliconius > Heliconius hewitsoni. Next base: position 13,349 of record DWAN01003189.1, read on the forward strand.
ATTCATATCAATTATATATATAATATTATTTTTTCAGCTTCACGCTGCATCCCCCATATCAGAGAGGCAGAGGGAACCTAGAGTTAATGCATTTTGTTGCTGTTTAGCGTTTATGTTATGCGCAACAGCGAACCCAGCACTTTTCCCCCAATGCCAGAGCCAAGAAATGAAACTAACAAATATTTTATTACCTCGAGTGGGTATGGAACCCACAATCTATACGTTTATAGTCACGCGCTTGAGCCAATACGCCACAACTAGTCTCAGATACGGATAAAATAAAAACAAATGTGTAACATTAGAAAAGAACATGTATTCTTATATTCCGTATCCATATTGTAACTTTTAGCTGCGTCGCAATAAATTTTACAGCAGGCGTAGAAATCCAATACCGAGACTTTATACGATACGTAACATTTACCGCGTTCATACTTAGTATTGTGTTGCAATCA
>DWAN01003190.1:0-13799 GCA_018230445.1 Heliconius hewitsoni
GCTAGGGATAAAGCGTGAAGCTAGATTAGATTAGAAAAAACAATGATTTTAACATAAAATCGGCGTATAATTTTCAATGCACATAGCAATGCATGCAAGCAATTCAAAATAATTGTAGAATTCTATAAAATCGATTAAACCATCAAAAAGTTAACAATACAAAAATGACAAATCCTTTCCATATTGAATTTAAATAAAGTACGGGCTATTCATTGGAGTTTTCAATTCAACATATACCTATAGTAACGTCATGATTTAAAGTATACTAGTCGTGGGCTACAATTTTGTTTGAATGGATTTTGAAACTTAAAATTGAGAATCTCCATTTTTTAAGTTCCCGTGGGCATATCGAGAAATTCTCTCTTAGTGTTTCCCTACACTCTCTACCTACATAACTGCAAAATTTTAGCTTTTCAAGTTCTGTACTTTTGTCTGTATGTTGACTCTGTACCACGACGGTCTTCAATTGGTTTTACTTTTTTTGGCTCCACGCTGTACGTACACTTAGAAGAGATCTAGTGTTAAGATACTTAGAAGCCATTAAGACACTTCCGTTCCCCACTTTGAGCAAGGAAATAAAAATATTAAGCAATCAATTGATCGAGTGGGGATCGAACTCACAAGCTGTTGCGCGATTGGCTTCAACTACTCAGTGAACCTCACATAAAACATTTTTTCAAATCGAATTTGAATCCACTACCGCCTAATCTGAATTACTCCACGATAACATTAGCATAATTTACGCTAGACCTGCGGAATATATATTTACGTAATAAGACTTTCCTAACTTAAGTGTCTATGTATTATTCGGGAGGGAATTATTAGTTGAATAATTGCTTTATTGTATTTAATGTTAGATAGTTTGTATTCGCTTTTGTGCTATGCCATTTTGAACTAGAGCTATTTTGTTGAATTAAGTTCATTTTTGAAATAAAGTTAATTTTTGAACCAAAATTTATATTTATACGAAAGTCCAATTTTGAACTAAACGTCTATGTTTTACGCTAAAGGCAAAGAGCAAGAAAAACATTGCATTATCCGCTTTACGAGCATTTTTTAGCGTCACTCTGTATCCCGCACTTAGCAGGATTGGCAGAGGGAACCTGAGAACCTAATTTTAAGACATTCCATTCCTCAGATTTCATAATATTCTTGATGCGTTGCGTGGCGGTGTGAGTGGCGGAACTCAACGTCGCACTTTACCTCAATACCATAGATAGGAAATTAAAATATTAAATATATCATTCCTTCGAGTGAAAGTACTATAGTTAAAACTGTGGCGCTTAAAGTCACACAATTGTGCCTGTAATCTATACACATACTCCTTAAACTGAACCATATGGGTTTAGTTACAAACCAAATTTACTAAAAACAAAATCTATTTTAAAACTAAACATAACCTTTATATTTACATTTCATTTGTCATGTACAGAATACAACGTAACATAAATAAAGGCGACCCAATTTGGCAAATTTGTAAATCCCAATTGTGCAGTAGTATTGATTGCGTATGTATGTACCTATATATTATATACCTGTTTTTCACGCGGCTACGTCCGCTTGGTCTACTCTAAAATAAATTGTATGCATTAACCCATATAAAACTGAGACCAGCCGTGGCGCAGGGACACGAGCGTGTGATTGTGAATGCGACAGGTTGTGGATTCATCGTCATTCCCTTCCATTTTCATTTTTTCGCGCTACTATCGAAGCAAAGCGCGGCGTTAAGTCACTCAACTCGCAATGCCTCCAAAATTCAGCGGTCTTACCACTAGGTTCCCTCTGCGTGCCCTGCAATGCAAGATACCGCGTGAAGCAAAAATTTAAAACATAAAACTTCCTCCCGAATCATTCTATCTATTTTTCTAACGGCTTGTCGTACCTTTTATAAATTTATTTTTTCCACCTAATTTTGAAATTACCTGTTGAGTGGCGGAACCAAACGCTGCGCTTTGCCCTACCTGACCAGGGATATAAAAATATTTTAAATATAATTCCTAGAAAAATTGTTTTACTAAAGTGGTCTCTACATACATATATACTATGTATATCGATAGTTGCGTTATTCGATATACAGTATTGGTTTATTGATTGAAGCATCGGACAACCTATGCGTTACTGCGAGGGAAATATTCAATGGAAAATATAAATTTCAATAATTTCTCTAGAGATTTTTTTATATTTATAAATATATTATATATTAAATTCAACTCTGTGGGATTTCTGGAGGATAGGTACAGTATTTTTTATTCAGGTTCACATTTAATGCCTCATATAGCAGGGTAGGCAGAGAGAAACTTGTGTGGAAATTTGTATTGAAATAAAAATAAGTTGCTCAAATGGGAATCAAACCTTCGCTTAACATGTTTACCGTCGGATTCTACCATAGATAAATGACATAGATAGAGTGTAACAAATCACTTTCTCTACTTATTTGTCACAGCAGTGACACGGATATATGGAGTATCTGACAGTACATTCATTCAGCAGTTCAATTTCCATGCTATGAGTTTCAGATGTTATACTGGACTTACGAAATATGTTTAGTTTATTGCTTCTAAGTAACTTAGTACGTTAATTTTTTTTAGCTTCACGGTGTATCCTGTATATAGCAGGGTTGGCGGAAGAATCTAGTGCTAGGATGTATGTGTGAACAGGATGATTAGTGGCGTTATCATCAAATGGGACTCGAATCCACATTGGCCTCGATTACACTAATACGTTTATGCCCTTGCGCTACGACGTCCTCAAATTATGTTCATAGGCCTAAATTCCTATATTCATAAATTATATTTTGATTCCCTTGCAAATTACAGGAAACACGTGAAAACAAAACAAAAATGTTGGTTTCTATACCAAAATATTGCACCATAAAGCTATTTGAAGATATAAAAGCACAAAGAGGTTTGTAATATATTGGTAGAACGCCGCGCCGGGTCGGCCGTGTGCAGCGCGCGATCAGTGCCACATTCGTCAGCCCCGTCCACGGAGTTATGTGGAACGTTTACAATACTACCTACTACTATTTGTTAGATATATTTTATATAATACTAGTTGTCGCCTACAACTTTGTTTGTGATTTAATTGGATTTTAAAATGAAAAATCCCGTTTCTTTCCGTCCTTGTAGTAGTTTCGACAAATTGTCAAATATATGCAATTTCAACTTTCTAAGTGTAGTTTCGGGTTTGCGTTATCTCTATATATAATAAGACAGTAAAAATATTTTGTACATTTAGTACTTTTGACAGAAATGGATAGAGGGACATTTAAAAAGAATAATAGAAAGCAAAAATATTTTTTTTGAATTCCTTGTCTGTCAATAATTTAGTAAAGGAAGAGTTTTATATAGGTAGCTAGCCAATAAGGTAAGCCAACAGTTTTATGTTTAATTTAGATTTTTTTAAAAACATCAAAATCAAACGTCCAATTCGTCATAATTATAAAATACTTGCATAATTTAATTTAAAAGTATTAAACATAAAAACGGTTAAACAACTAACGGTTGTAGCTCGCAACTTTTTTAGCGTGGTCTTTAATCCGTAATAATTTTAAAAAAATATTTCATAGTTCTACATTCCTTAACATACCTGTATACAAAATTTCAACTTTCTAAGTATTTTCGGTGGCGTCGTGGCGCGTGCAGTGTTAAATTCCATTACTCAACATGCATTGATTGGACAATTTGGTGGAAGGTAAGGAACGGAGTATCTTAACTCTAAGTTCCCAGTCCCCCTGCCTACCCTGCTCCGTGCTGGATACAGCGTGAAACTAAAAAAAAGTCAAATAATTTAATCTGTGCGACAACGCACTCGATAACGGAATATATATACATTCCGTGAAGAAGAATGTATGTCAGACGGATGTCAGTCCCTTAATAATAGAAGAGTGTTGTTTGTAGAGGTATAGATAATAATTACTCAAACAAAGTAAATAGAATACAAGTTTCGACTGGGCACCTATCCAAGAGGTGCACCGTGCACAGCAGACGTTACAGAACTTTATATTGCATCATTTCTACTGAATATTATTTGCAGGTTGCAAATGGAGTGTTTTTTTTTTACAAAACTTAAAAATGTTTCGCATTGTAATATTGATATTATTATTATTTTTTATTCAATTACTAACTGACTTATGGCGTAAAAACCACGTTCGTGGTTTCCCATTTCTGTAGGAATTTAGAGCGATCCGTAATGCTACCCTACTTTTTTAAATACCAAATTTCAACTTTTAGAAAGTATATATAAGTCTAGTATTTTCAATCACTCAGTAAAGAAACATATAATATGTATTACATAATATATAAATAGATTATATGCAAAAACTAGTAAAAATCTATACATTAGTGAAACCTCTATATAAATGATTTAATAATATACCTTCACAAACAGATAGCGTGTCAACATCCGGTTGAGCAATAAAGAGCTCACGTCTGTTCCTGTTATTTACTGCCTCATAATTCCTCTGTCAAAGTCATTTAGAGTCCGCTGTTGTACTGTTGCTTTGAGTTATATAGCCGATTGTAAATATTTGTTCTATTTTTCTTATAGTTTATATAGTCACGCTAAAGTAATGTCAGGCCAGTCGTGGCGCAGAGGCACAAAGTGTGCCTGTAAATGCGACTGGTTGTTGTTTCGATCTCCGTTCACACAGCAGGGTAAGCAAAGGAAACCTAGTGTTAAGACACTTTATTCCTCACTTTCTGCCGAATTCTGGAGGCATTACGTGTTGAGTGGCAGAACTCAACGCCGCGCTTTGCCTCGACACCAGAGCGAAGAAATAGAAATATAAATTTAAGTAAATATTTCCTCTCTTCGAGTGGGGATCAAACCCACAACTCGGTTTTACAGTCACACTTTGTGCCGCTTCGCCACGACTGGCCTCCCACAATTGTCATTTTATAGTTAGACGTAAAGTCGCTATACCACGACAAATATTAGAATCAATACTTCCTCTCCCTCTGCTAATCGTCTATGAAAGGATGATGGATGAGGGCTGCTCATTCTCGCCACGCTGATCTTTGTTTACTGAGCATTCGAAGCGTTGATTGGTTTCTATTTTGACATCCTTGATTTATAGCGCCCGTCCGAACACGTTTTACACGTATTGATGAGGCCAAGTATGAAAAAAAATGAAATTTCATGAAAATTGATGACCGAGCTGGTTAATGTTTTGCACTTTTTGTAGTTATTTTGCGGTTTGCTAATGTATCATTTTAGCCATAACTATTATTATATCTTTCTTATCTCAAAATTTTTCTTAGTCTATCTACAAAAAAAATATAAATAATAAAATAACAAAAATTATAAGAATATAATTACATATGAGACCAGTCGTGGGTATATAGTAAATAAATATATAGTAAATAGGGGCATAAAGTATTACTGTAAACGCGACTGGTTGTGGGTTCGATCCCCACTCGAGGAAATGAAATATTTATTCAAATTAATATTTCCATTTCTTCGTACACGTAGGTACACCTTATTTCTGCTACCCACAAATATAAATACCTTCAATTCTATTCTTAAATTATTACTCTATACTAAAAAAAGAAAAAAATCGTTTTAAATTAAACATATGCAATGTTGTCCTTCTTTATTCCCAGATACAGCACCAGAGCTTCATTATACGTTCATAGAACAGGCACTACATCCAGGTCCAGCGCTTGCACTTCACTGTTCCGCGTCGGGTTCACCGCCGCCAAGGTTCACTTGGTTACTTGATATGCAGCCGGTGGAAGAACACAATACTGCACAACGGTGATTTTTATATCAATTATAAGATAATTATATTATTAGCCTACTTTATGGCAAAAGCATGAGGACCCCCGGAGGGTACTCCGGCGGTCCTCATGCTTTTTACGTGACCTTCCTCCAGTATCTTTGATAGTGTGTTTTCGAAGGTCAACCGAGGTCTCCCTCTAACTCTCTTACCATTCCCTTTTCCATCATAAATCTTTATGCCATACTTTCATCACTCATTCGTTCGACGTGCCCAAACCAGCTGAGCACGTTCTTTTTAATTCTCACCGTGACATCCTCACTAGTATCCGCCTGCCTACACGCTATAATATATATAACAAGCTAACGGATTATAAACATAATTAGTCCAATCAAATATCAATTCAACAATTACTTAATTGTTACACGAACGATAATAAAATTGCATTTTGCTTAAAGTTTAAGTTAAAGAGGTAAAAGGTCGAATAAAATAAATAAATTTAATTTTAATCAAATGAAGTATTTAAAAAAAGTATTGATAATACTTTTATAAATTATTTTCAGAAGTATATCCCAATTCATGAGTCCAAATGGCGATGTGGTCAGCTATTTGAATATAACATCAGTTCGACCGGAGGACGGCGGGCGATACACTTGCCGCGCGCACAACACTAGAGGGGCTGTCGAACATTCTACAAGACTTAACGTTTACGGTAAATATTACCGAATTATATTAACTCAATTAGATACTTTTGTTGAATATATATAAATATTTTAGTAATTATTTAAAATTAAACCGACCTCTAATAATATCGGAAAAAGTAAGGTAGGTCGTGTTGTCAATGTGCTGCGAAGGAATGTTAATAACATTAAAGAAAAAATTTAATCCGGAAAAGTCAGTATATCTCTTACCGAAAACTTCATCCTGTAATAGCATTTGTGCTATTTTTAACATGTTTTAAAGTTCTCAGGACGTTTTGCTTAGTGGTCAAAGCACTTGGATGGTTTCCAAGAGGCGCGAGTTCAAATCACGCTACGTTAAAATTTTTATACGTTTTCTACATTCTAGTTCAATGTTTTTCTTTCCTAAAAAATGTTAAAAAAAGTTATAAATATCTCTTGCCGGATGATAATTCTAATCAATTATCTTTGCGTAGCGGAAATTTGCAAAAATCAACATAAATAAATTGTAACAAGTGTATAAGAATTTCCACAAGCTTGAAAGAACGTATGGTACGACATATGGTCAGAGCGCTTGGACGGTTTCCAAGAGTCGCGGGCTCTAAATAAATTTTATTATACGTTTTCTTAATAAGTATTAGCATTTTTGCTATTAGAGGCTAGAAATTCTAACAAGGGTACAGATAAAAAAATATTATGCCTTTCCCAGGTCAACCGTCCATCCGCAACATCGGCCCGGTCCGCGTGGTCGCAGGCGTCAACACCACCATCTACTGCCCCTACTCCGGATTTCCAATCAGGTTGATGGAGGTGCATTTGTTTAGTAAGATTATAAGTTTCGTCTATGTTTTATTTTGTTTTTTTTTCGATGTTTATTTATTTTATTGCGTCATTTGTATTGTTTGGTTTAGCATGTTTTGTTTTTTTTATACTTTTTTTACGAGCAATTCTTATATGTTTTGTTTTTTTTTAAATACTATGAATTTTAATTTTATTTTTGTTTAAATTATGGCTCATTTATAATTAGCTACACAAAGTTATAAGATAATTTAAAATAAAAGTAAACAAATTAATTTCTTATTTTTTTCTTTTAAATTTAGATTAGAATGTTAAAAATCACGTATATATGTGTATATCATTCTGTTCTAGGTAACAGGACTGATTTGAAAGAAATATAATTGGAATCGAACCGCAGAACACACCGAATGCAACGCCGCTTGCGTTGTATTCGGTGTATTTTGTAATAGACTGGCTAAACTATAAAAAACAAAAAAAGAATGAAATAATAATGTTTAATTTATAGTACCAGGCTTGGCTAGTCGTGACACAGGGGCACAACCGTACGTTCCCACAATAGGAAATGAAAATTATTAATTTTCCAGAGTGTGAATCGAAGTCACGGCCGGGTACAGGTAGACGCTATGCCGCTGTGACGCCATGACGACTCGACCTAGATATAAGAATTTAAATTCAAAATATAATTCTCTTTCCAGTGATATCAGATGGCAAAGAGGTGGTGTAGACGTTGGTTCAACAGGCCGGACGCTAGCTGGTGGTGGTGGAGAGTTACTGCTATGGCCGGCGGAGACAGCTGATGCTGGAGTATATTCTTGCAGAGTTACCGCTCCTTCTGGACAGTATGTTCAGAAGGATGTACAGATTTTTGTTAGAAGTGAGTTTGTTTTAGTGTTACTTAAAAAATATTGTTTATAGAAACATGCGTTTTTTTAAGCAACTTCGTTCACCACCATCGTTTATTAGACAAAAATTAAAAATAAGTTTTTTTATTTTGTAAGCTATTTATTTCTATATTTTAATTAAGCCATACTACTAGTATAGTAATTAATAGAAATACTATATACTCTGTACATACATACATATAAGTAATTGTGTATAAACTTGAGAAAACTTATGAAAACATGATTATTTACAGATCCACCAAAAATAGCAGGATTTTCATTTCCAGCGGATTTGATAGAAGGTAGTTCTATACAAGTGCTCTGTGGCATCACTTCTGGAGATAAGCCGGTGTACTTTTCGTGGCTTAAAGATGGACTGCATATCCCTACCAATTTGCAGGTATTGTATTACTATGTGAATTCATTTTTCATTTCAATGTTTTAATATACGTCTACGCTACGTATATTTCGTTTTCAAGAGATAGATTGGCAAAATTTTGCATTTGGTTCTATCAGACAACCCATTTATAATATAAGTAAACAAGGAAAGTGGAGTGATCACTAATTCTTCCTCACTCCGAATGATAGGAAAGATACGAGTATTAAATAATAAATTATTTATTTAAACTATATTTTGTTTGTTGTTGTTGAGGCCAGTCGTGGCGTAGTGGTACAAAGTGTGTCTGTAAACTCTTCTGTGACTGGTTGTTGATTCGATCCTCGCTCTACCATTTCTTCGTTCTGGTGTCTAGGTAAAACGCGGCGTTGAGTTCCTCCACTCAGCACGCAATGCCTCCAGAGTTCGGCAGAGGTTCGGCTATCTCCCAATTTATTAATAATACTTTTTTTTCCTTTTACTAGGTACAAGAGAAGTCCTTAGACGAGTTCAGCTTCCTTATTTTCTCTCATGTAACATCGAAGCACAGCGGCGACTACACCTGTGTTGCTAGCAACAGTGCAGCTGAAGTTAATCATACGGCACGACTTGCTGTTAAAGGTAATATTGGAATATTTGTTTATATAATAATAGGTTACATATAGTTTATTATGTGTTCGGGATTCTATTTCTGATTTTGGTCTAGTCAATAGAGTCTGCATGTGATATATATTTAATAATAATAATTATTTATATTCTAGTGGCCCCCTCGTGGGTGTATGAACCGCAGGACGTGTCGGCTCTTCTCGGCACTCAGATCCTCGTTCATTGCGTTACAAAAGGTTATCCTGAACCAAGGATCTCGTGGTTGAAGGCACACGGTGGTGAGTTGTACACGAAATATTATTTAAGCGCTCATTGATGATTTTTACCCTCTTAAATATTATGTTCTACTGAGAAAATCGTTGAATTATAATATTAGAAAATTCCCAAAAATATTTAACTTTGGGTAACTTTGGGTAGCGGAAATTTGTAAAAAATCTCCCTACAGAGATGCTAACAACAGAAATAAGATATAACAAGCGTATAAGAATTTCTACGTAGTTCGATGAGAATGTATGGCTTATTTTTAAACATTTTTAAAGTGTTAATCCACACTTAGGAAAGAAAAATATTTATTTAGAAAACGTATAAAAATTTGAACGCAGCGGGACTCCAGGAGGCGCGGGTTCTAGTCCCGCTACGTTCAAATTTTTATACGTTTTCTAAACAAGTACGTATGGCTTAGTTGGTTAGAGCACTTGGACGGTTTCTAAAGAGTTCAAATCTCGCTACGTTTAATTTTTTATACATTTTTTTATAAGTATTTTTGAAGATTCTTATTGAATTACTTTAGTATAAAATATGTATATCATTCTGTACATAAAAATCATATGTACAAGATTCTTGTGTATTCAATCAAACCTTGGTGAACGACGAAGGTCGAAATTACCTTAAAACCTTATTTTATCATTTAACCAACGAATTTCGACGTATCACTATAACATACTATTATTTTTTATAAAAAAAATTCAAGAGCAGATTTTCAATGTTTGTATAAAGGCAACCACAGGTAATCCTCTTACCTGTGTGTAAATGTTTTAAAATTGTTCTCTTATTATAATAAACTTACATAAATATATTATAATTATATAACATACATATAGAAATGAAGAAATAAATATATAACTTAATAAACTTAGCATAGACGATGAACATACATACATTTCTATACCAAAGGTCCAACATCAACCGACTTTCGTCCACTCAATCGCTTGGAGGTGCCAATATCGGTACTGAGCAATGGCTCCTTGTCCACATCAGCGGCGCGCGCGCATGAAGGCAGATACATGTGCCGTTCTGACAACGGCGTGGGGAGAGGATTGTCGAAGATTATTAGTGTTTCTGTTAATGGTTAGTGTAATGTAGGGTGTCGATGTATTCAAAGTTATATTGGCTTAGTATCGGCTACCGCGATACATAATGCATCCGTACCTAACCAGTCCCAATGTCAGAGTAAAAGTAATGTTCAGCGTGTACGCCAGAGCCATCTAGTCTTCATAGCATACACTATATAACACATATGTATCTTTACTTAAATTACATAAATTTTAATGGAACAGAGTAAGTGCAAATCTCGCAATGCTAAAATAAATACATTTATTTTAGACTTTGATACAATTTTTAATATGTATTTTGTTATTCTATGACTGTGACTGACTATTTATTACCTAAGCTATCTTAATTGTATTTTATATGTTTTTTGTTCCCATAACCATAAATTAAATATCCAATTCTAAAACATAATTATAACTAATACGTTTACCTCCAGAACCAGCCCACTTCGAGTTCTCCTCCCGCAACACATCAGTCCGTCGTACATCGAGCGCGGCGCTAGTGTGCTCCGCGAGAGGCGACCCGCCCATACAGTTGCACTGGACTCATAATACTCATAGATTGGATTTGTCTACTTACAGGTGCTTATTTTATTAATTTTATTATGTTAAATACATGGGTAACTTCATACATGATAATAATGCATATAAAAAGATTTAAGCCACTTTTAAATATTTCAACATACAATACGCTTTCTTGATATTGCTTATTTTTTATTTTTCGTCACGTTACAGGATATCAGTATCAGAGAAGCGTTCAGAGAGCGGCGCTAGTTCCACACTCAGTATAGCGCACGCGCAACGCCGCGACTCCGGCGTTTATCGCTGTAGAGCGGAAAACGCGTATGGAAGAGATGAGCTTCTTATTTATCTTGCTGTACAAGGTAATTTAAAATTATTTAGTGCATTTTCAGGAGAAGTTTGTATTAAGACACTCCATTGTCTGTCAAACTATGAGACACTGTTTATTGAGTGGCTTACTTTACAAAATGAAATTATTTAAATTTATTTTGTATATATAATCACTTCCTCCAATGGAAATTATATCCGAAGTACATAAAAAAAATAGTTTCACATTTTCTCTCCGATGCCAGTCGCCTGATTTTACAGTCACATTTTGTGCCAGGCACAGTGGCACGAAATGTAACTATAAAAGTAACTGGCTGTGGGTTCGATCTCCACTCGAGGAAATGAAATATTTATTTAAATTTATATTTCCATTTCTACCCTTTGATGTCAAGGCAAAGCGCGGCGTTGAATTCCGTCACTCAGCATGCAATGCCTCCAAAATTCGGCAATGGTTGTTCGTCTACTAGAATAGAAAGAGTGGGAGGAGTTGAAAATAATTTCAATGATATTATCATCTCACTAAGTGACGATCGAATCCACAATCGTTTACGGTCAATTAATTTATATAATCGACACTCTATTATTGAATATAATAAAATTGGCTTTTTAACTTATTTACTGATATTTTATATTTACAGAATTCCCAGAAGCTCCCCGTGGTCTAACAGTAATTCGTAAGGAAGGCAGAGCAGCATACATATCGTGGCGTCGTGGGTATGACGGCAACGCCCGTCTCAGAGCGTACAGACTACAGTACAGGGTGGTGGGTGATGCTCGCAGAGCTGCGGACTGGACTGATGCACCGACTAGGGATTTGTCGCCGGATTTGCTTGTGCAAAGGTAGGTTTATCAAATATACTTATTTGATTTTGGTTATAGATATGCTTTTATTTAGTAAAATATGAACATACCCTTTTTTTCTTTGATTATTTTAAAGATTAAGAATATATAATTAATTAATGTTAAAGACAATGATATTTCAAATATTTTACCACTAGAGTTCTTAAGAAAATATCAAAGAAATAAAAAATTGCTTGAGAATCTTTCGAAATCATATTATTATTAAAATTACACCTAAAACCATGAATTACAGGCAAGAAACGGCAAGTTTGAATCCAGAAGGCAATCAACAGTTAGAAGAACAGAACAGAGAAACAGAAGGTGACACGATCCTCGAATATCGCGTGGAAGGTCTCCGTCCCGCCACCGCGTACGCCTTACGACTGGCCGCAGTCAACGATATAGGGGATAGCGATTACTCTGACCCTGTTATATTGCAGACGCTGGAAGAATGTAAGTTTTTCTTTAGTAATGATCTGGCGCAACGCTTTTGGATTCGATTCCTGTTTAAAAGTATATTTAATTTTTTTTAATATTTTCGCTGACTACCGCCACTCGACACACACTGTCTGGAAAACTGGACGGTGAGTGCGAGTGCCTTAATATTAAGTTGCCTCTGCTTACATCAGAGCACATACAGCTGCACCGGATACAGAGTGAAGCTAAAAAAGAAAAAAGGAATATATATTTAAGAACTGGTTCAAAATATTGTTTCGTTAATCTTATATTCGTTGCAAGGATATCAGATCAATGTTATAAACATACTCGTATATATTTTTTAGTATGTAGCCCGCTACTTTGTATGAAATATGACAACATTTTAAATTTTCAGCTCCTTCCGAGTCGCCTCGAAATGTTGAAGTAGAAGCAGATGCACCGGGAGAACTACTAGTAAAGTGGCAGGTAATAAAAATAGAAAAAAGTTATTATTTTATCCTTACTTATCAATATGTAAAGTAAAAGATTTTTCTTAAGACTACTTTGAACAAGCCATTTTTTTAATATTGGATTTTCAGCCTATCTAACCTGTAGAATCCATAAAACATGTTGCACATGTCTTGTGTTCTTACTTCTTCTTATACAACCAGACACTCCATAAAATTATGTAATTCAAAAATACTTTGTAAATTTATGAGCATGTATGAAGAAGTTGATGACGTTTGGCGTTCCGTTCTCTCTGACTGCTCCGCTAGAGATACAGCGTGAAGCTTGTTTTGATTAGATTCGATTTTTAAATACTTATAAAAATTAAACGTGGTAAGATTGAGCCACCGACACTTCGTAACTGTCTAAGAAAAAACATTAATATTTTTCTAACACTTTAAAAAATGTTATAAATATCTAATTTTATATATTTTCACTTCCCTCCTCAGGCACCATCACAAGAATCCTGGAACGGCGAGCTCCTCGGCTACGCACTATGGTGGCGTAGTGATAACACATCGTTAGCACTCACTGTGCCTGGTTGGGGTTCGACAAGAGCAAGAATTGCGTCTTTAAAACCTCGCGCTAGATATGAGCTAAGGTTGAGAGCGTTTAATGCCGCGGGTGCTGGACCTGCCTCACCGCCTATTGCTGCTACAACTTTGGAGGATGGTAAGTTCAAATACTTAATTAAAAAACGTATAAAAATTTGAACGTAGCGGGTCTCGAACCCGTGCCTCCTCGAAACCGACCAGGCGCTCTGACCACTGAGCCATACGTTCTCGCCAAGCTACGTCG
>DWAN01003191.1:0-13797 GCA_018230445.1 Heliconius hewitsoni
CTCGTCCCCTAGATGTTCAGCGTCGCAGAGGTGGTGGGCTCTCTGAAACAAAGATATATAGGAAACCCACGCACACCAATAGATACCTCAATGGTGAATCGCACGACCACCCTATACAGTTATCTACCGTTGGTCAATCTTTGTTTCAGAGAGCCCAAGTAAAGTGTAGCTGTAAGTAGTGAGCTGTAAAGTGTTCGAAACGTCGGGTTCCCCAAAAATGAATAAAATACAAAATATACGCGATTAATCCGGTAAAAATAGTTTCATTTATAACAAAATCATACTTTAAGGGTTCCATTTTTTTTAGGTACGGAACCCTAAAACTGGAAATAATTCATTCTCACGAGTAAAACTCGAACCCACAATCATCGTGATTTTCAAGCCCTGTCTCATCACCGCCATGATAACTTCTATACGTAAATTAAATCAAAGAAGGTCATAGAACCACTGAATAGTAGTCAATAAACCGATCTGTTTTTACTGGTACCTTAGTGGGTTTAATTTGATACCGATCTCGTTTCCTTCACAGCTCTAAGTCATGTAAATTAAACACAGCCGTAGAAAATAGACATACGTCTTTACTAAATAGGGTAATTTTTACTCAAGTATTGGTGCAGAACAAATAACGACACGCTATATAACTAGGAGAGAATGTCAGTTCCGTGTTAAAGTACCAACAAATGTGATTATAACATATTTATCGTGGTTAAAATGTTGGCAATAACAAAAAAAAACTGGTTTTCCATATGAAAAATTAAGTGATTTGTCACTTGTTTCAACTTTCTATGTATAGTAGGGTAGACAGGCGGAAGATAGTGTCAAGACACTTCGTTCTCCAATTTTTGTAACGAAAGTAGAGAACCAATCGTGAGTCTTGAGGCGCAGTCATGGCGCAGGTGCATTAGTGTGTAAACGCGAATGAGTTCGACTCCCAACCGAAGAATTGAAATATTTATTTAAATTTATATTTTTATTTCTTTACTCTGGTGTTCAGACAAAGCGCGGTTTCGACTCAACACAGAATGCCTCCAGAATTCAGTGAAAAATGTGGAACGGAGTGTCTTAACACCAGGTTCTCTACCCTTCTTTAGGCAGGATTCAGCGTGAAATTCATAAAAAAAATAGAGAACGAAATGTCTTAACAAATAAATGTCATCTGCCATTTCTTCATTACAGATGTACCTACACAAGCGGTTCACATGGCGCGGCTCCAAACTCCTCCGCCACGGTATCCAGTTCGTTCTGATCATGATGGCCTGGTACACGGTCATGACGCGCGTGTCTGACTATAAACACCATTGGAGCGATGTTCTCGCTGGATTCTCTATTGGCTTGCTCTTTGCTGTTGTTGTGGTGAGTTTGATATTTAAATCTTTTAGTAATCTATACTTATAATAAAATCGGGCGAGGCCACGGGCTAGTGGCCCGTGGCCTCGTCATTGAGAATACTCTAAAAAGTATACACATGCTGAGAGCTGGTAATATTAAGAAGGCTGCACATGTTTCGAATCATGACTAAGAGCATTCTAAATTAAATCACCTTCCAAACAAAAAAACCTTTTAAACTAAATTGAAATCGGTTCATCCGTTTGGGAACTACGATGCCACAAACAGACATACAGAGACTTATACACAGACACGTTCAACTTATAACACCACCCTGTTTTCGATGGGGGTTAAACAGTCATATAAATTATGATATTTTCCATTAATTTCTAACAACTTAACAAAAGTCATAATCTAGATGGTTTACCAGATTTTTTGTCTCTCAATAAATTTCAAAATTATTTCTATTAAAATGAAGTGCGGTGCTCAGGACCCTTCACGTTAGTTTAGAATTTAGTACAAAATATCTCTGTAAAATTGTACGAAGGTTTTTGTTTAAAGTAGGTATAGACGTACATACTTAATGACTTTGATTTCAAGTATAGATATATGACTAAAAATTCTTTGGCTTTAAATTAGATAAATAAACTTCTTTGGAGACTTGCTCGGGTACTAATCATGAATTAGTATATATTATA
Organism: Heliconius hewitsoni; assembly: GCA_018230445.1. Classification (NCBI taxonomy): domain Eukaryota; kingdom Metazoa; phylum Arthropoda; class Insecta; order Lepidoptera; family Nymphalidae; genus Heliconius; species Heliconius hewitsoni. The sequence goes on from DWAN01003191.1 coordinate 2,025, forward strand.
GAATTATATTTCTTTAATTTTTTGTTACAAAATACCATTTTTGTTCCAGTTCACGTTCGTTTCCGATTTGCGCAAAACGCCGCGCCGTCAAACCTCAAATCATGATAACGAACTCACGACCAACGGCAATTCACGCTCAGCCGCCTGGGGTGTTTGACAGTCCCCGGTCCACAGCTCCCTGAGCGAGGACCCCTGACCCCCGAACGTGTCGTGGATATCCCATGAATATATGGACTTGTAGACCCATGGGCCTGTGCTCCCATGGACTTATGGATCCATATACTTGTGACCCATGGACTCCTAGACCTACAGATTATATAGAAATTAGTGTTTTGGAACGGATATCCTACGACTGTGTGGACATTTGGTATCTTAGTATGTGTTTATGGTATAGTTGTTAATAATGCATGTTTTTGGACTGTATAGACTTCTAATAGTAGTAAGTAATGTGAAATTGACAGTTATATATAGAGAGAGGAGCTTATGGCTCAAGAGCCCGTGGCAGCCAGGACTTCATTATTTTATAAACTATTAATATTTCTCTGCGCATACACCTTTCTATAATATTTGTAGGTTCTTTTAATTTATTTGGGCTTGGAAACTAGGAGTGTTTGACAGGGGGAGGGGACAAGAATCTGGCAAGAAATAACGTATTTTTTACATTATTCCCAAGAAAAAAAAAATAAGTTTAATACTTTAAATAAAGTTAAGTTAATGGTAACAGTGTTGGGTGTATGCTCAAAGAAAAAGACTTTAAATTGGAAGAAGATTTTAAGAAGGTCTGGTTGCCACCAATTCCTCCCCTAGCTTATGGTCGACATCCGAGCACTGTGTAGATATTTTATTAACTGATAGATTACTATGTTATTACGAGAATAGTTGCCTGAATCTTGGATTTACTAACTCCCAGAAGGTTTACTAGTAAAATTGCTACAGTTGTTATAACATATAAATATAAATAGTTTATAAAAATTTGAAACATATTGAAGCTTAAAAATAAAAATCTTTAAAATATATAACGAAATATAAGCATATTCTAGTGGTAGCTATACTTATCTTGTCAATGTTGCGGATTAGATTATGTAAAACTGGTGCCCATGCATAATAAATCCTTTTTTGGGTTCCGTACCTAAAAAAGCAAAAAACCCACACATAAAGAAACTTAACCCACATTTAACAAATTAAATTAATACACTAAACAAAATAATTTTATTCAAAATTATATTGTTTAGATTATATTTTTAATTTGTTTCGAAACTTTTAATTTGTCTCTCTTTACCACCAAAGCTTACGATAAATAAAGTGAATATGGTTTCAAGTTCATGTTACGAAACAAAATAGGTAAACAAAATTAAGAAAGTAATATGGATTCCTGTAAGACTGTATGTTGCTGGTTGTGATGAAAGGATCATCGAAGAATGCTTAAAAAGTACAACATTTAAAAATTGCTTAGTTCCTATACAAATAATTAAAAATATATTCGTATATATGAAAAAGAACAATGGATAAAAATCACAACACTAACAATATTATGAACATTAACTTTTATAATATCACAGTATTTTATTCTTAATATTCGAAGAAATGTTAAACTTTTTTGAAATAGAAATTTATATTAACGTAATAAGCGAATATTTAAAAAAAATCAGCTTCACGCTTTTTCACTGCTGGGTAGCCAGAGGGAACCTAATGTTACTTGTTCGTTATATATTATTTGTATGAATTTCATAATCACTACGACGTGAACGATGTTCTGTTACTATAACTGCTTTCTAACTTAATTTTGAACAAAAAATTTTACACTTTACTTAAGCCATCCGTGGAACAGATTTTATTTGAGTAACAAAAAAAAACAACTAAATAAATTCATAAAATAATTTATAAATTTTAGCTATTACAAGACAGTAGCCTTCACTTAGGTATTTTAGGTTAGGTACCTATCCTGTGCAATTATAGAAATAACTTAATATTCACGATTGATAGTAAATCACCGGTTTTACGATAGATAGATTTTACGATAGATTTAGCATTTCAAAGTGGGTTATGTTATGTTGGCTATTTACTTTTAGTATTTGACAAATATCAACAATTACAATTTATTTTTCAACAATTGACTCATATATATTCGTATTTCAATATATAAATATTGAAATACTAATATTGAGAGATGGGTACTTAAAATTCGATTTTTTGGAAGTTGGTTAAATAATGTAATATTTAATTATTGGTTGTATTAGAGTTTCTGAAAGTAAAAAAAATATACGAGAAAGCCCTACCTATAGATTCTTTCTTGGCTTTTAAAGTTTCGTAACTTAAGACCGTTAAACAACTTTCGTTTCGAATTAAAACAAAAATTTCCAGTAGTGACATCCATTAAATGGTCACCGTTTGAATGTTAATAATGTGTATGGCTTACGCACTGTTGTAATGAGGGCCAAGTTAAGCGATCTGCGTGATTGATAGACTTCTATGATCCAACTTGGCTCTCATACAAATGTATAAATCATATAATACTGGTGGAACCAAAGTGGCCTAAACGTAGTTTTTATTTTTTTATTTGTATTTTTTGTAATAGTGACTGTCTGATATGATTGGTGGTTCTTGGATGATTTATCTGAAATAAGTTTCACGAAAATATTTTTTATAGTTTGTGTCTAGAAGTAGATATTAAAAGAATATTTTGAGGAATCCATTTTCTATAGTGATGCAGAATCCCCGTAAACTATTTTAAACTAGAACAATGCGATTGGCAACAAAATAACTTGTATAGTTTTTTTTTAATATTTAATTTATTTTAAAAAAAAGACAATTTTTTGTTTTAGTCACTTTGCACTGTAGATTCACATACATCGTTTACCACCTCACGTATAAAATACATGTATAACAATGTTGTAGAACTTATTCAGTTATTATGAATCCATCTTTTATACCATTTTAGTGTTTATTGCTAAGATAATAAAGACGATAATACGTAATACGATTAGTTCATAGAAATACTGTTATCTATGCAGTGAAGAATGCACTAACGTTACAAATTATGAAGGTTTTTAGTAATTAGTTTAAAATGTCAAAATCTTATATTCTAGTTGTTAAATTTAATAATATATATATTTATGTATAGAAAGATTATCAATATTATCAATTGTAACATATTTTAATATTCTATCAAAATATAGTAACTGTTAAAGCAAATACTAAATATAAAACAGTTAATGTTCTAACAACCATTTCAACGCAGAGATAGCTTCTAGACCGCAAAAGCATGAAACAATGTACGCCGTTAAGTTACGCTACCTTGTCATTAGGTTCTCATTGTCTCTCCTTTTGTACGGGAAAAGGTGTGAATTTGTTCTAAAATTTTTTTTACTCTGTATCCCGCACATAGCAGGGTAAGCAGAGGGAACCTGGGAACCAAGTGCTAAGACTTTCACACGCTTATGCCAAGAGTCAAGACTGGCCTCAACGGCTTTTTAATTTTTTTTAATTAATTTTATGTAAAAGCACTATAAGAAAATAGAAATATTCTATTATTATAATAAGTTTTTCTTATACATTAATTGGCTCATATTACCTAACTTAATCAAGTCAATTAAAAATTTCCATATTTTCTCATGTGCTGATGATATTTAGTATTTTGGGGCAGCTATTTTCTTATTTTAGATATATTTTTCTGGGCTAGTTATAAATGATAATGTTAAAATTTATTTCTACATTATAAATGTATTTAACTGTTATTTATTTTAAAATTTTAGCAATTTTTTTTAAGTACAATATTAAAATAGTATTTTTTTTTATTACAACAAAGTTTTTTAAGATATCTTCAATGCATTTGATGTCTAAAATTGTATTTTTTATGAAAAATCGTTGCTAAGCTTCGTAAAAATTATTTTAATTAGAAAAAATGCATCATTTAATGACATTTCAAGAAAATAATTCATTAGGATCTGTTTTTCTTTTTACTTTTCTTTTTTTTCAGTCAATTATGTTTTTATCTATTACCGATTTTAAAGCTAAGCGACGAATAATATAATAATATGGCACACGATTATTTTTAAATAAAAATTACCCAAGTCTAGAACTGGGGTTGTATTTTTACTCTGTGATATTGTAGAAAAAAAACAGTTTTTTTTTAATTATAATTTTATAGTATAGTAGCTGTAAGTTATATATGGTGCATAATATTGATGTTTTCTTTGAAAACTTGTAGTTATCGTATGATAAGATTAAATATATATTTATTTATATTATAAAAAAAAATTAAAGTTATCTGTATTTTATATATATATTTATTATCTTCAAAAATTTCAAATTAGTGGCAGTGATTGATTTCTAACAATTGGAACAGATACATATCTCTATTATATTCTTTATATAAAAATTATCTACTTATAAGAAAAAATCATATTTATAATTTAGTCATTTTATTTTTAATGTAAAAATTTACTATATAAGGCCTAAAACTTGTTGTAGCTGTAGATTTTAAGTGAACAATATTTAATACACATAATTTATTATATTTAGAGTAATGTATCAATGTTATTGTAAAAGCTTGAAATATGATAAAAGTACAACCTTAAAAACTTATATTATAAAAAAATCATGGCAAAATGTAGGAAAAGATTCTTTCCTATGAAAACCTTATGAAATTCTTGCATTTGCCAATAGGTTATAAATTTGGTAAATTCCAACATTTACTAGTTAAACCACGAATATACCAACTGCAGGCTCTTACAGTAACATTAATAAGCAAACACTGCCTAGCACTACTTTTGTGGCCACATTGTATATTTATTTTTCGTATTTCAATGTAGTTTTTTAAATGTAGTTTGTTAAGGATATTTAAAAATGCATAATAAACAACTTCTGATTCAAATTTTCTTTTTACTATTATTAAAACCTTTATAGTTAAAAATATGAGGCCAGTATGAGTATCGCGCACACATCAGGATAGGCAGAGGGAACCTAGTGTTAAGACACTCCGTTTCCCAATTTTGGAGGCATTGCGTATTGAGTGGGGGAACTCAACGCCGCGCTTTGCCTGAACACCAGAACGAATAAATGGACATATAAATTTAAATAATTATTTCATTTCATCGAGTGGGGATCTGGCCTAAAGTATCGAAAGTTCAAATGGTAATAAAAACATTTGCAATTTTTCTTTCGATACTTTACCTAGGGATCAACGATATATGTAATGACGGGGGTAATAATTAGAGTATTATTAAAATATCAATTTTTTTTTAAATTAAAAGAAAACCCGTTATAATTATACAATGAACAGCCACATTTTGATGCAAGTGTAGCAAGCATTAGAAACTTAATTTAATTTTATAAATTTTTCATTTAAACACTTTGATTTTTTTTATATTGCAATTCTACGCTGTGACCATTGATTAACATTACTAACGCCATCTGTTAAATATATCTAACAACTTCTTAAAGCTGAACTAGAAATAATTCAACAAATCACCCACAGGTGGCGCTGATAAGGAAAAATGTAGAATGCAATAAAAACGTCAACGTTAAATTACAAACGTAGTTACACGTTCACGGCGTAAACTATTAAAATTTATTCTTTAAAAATCAGAAACCTCCAGACAGATTACAGATTTTTTATTAATACAATAAATAAATGTAAATTTTATACTTTATTTTTAAAGTCATTAAGGTGCAATATCCATTGCTTTCGAAGAATGTTTAGCTGTGACTAACACTTTGTTAGATTACCTGTTTTATCAGTACGAAGATAATCATTGAGTGCGGAGTTGGTTCGCGAATCGGTCTGTAGCGTGTAATTAATTTAATAATAAAATATATTTTTTTCAATGAATCCCGTTAGTTTTTAGTTCGAACGTTACATCTCTTTAACTCGATTGTGGCTTTTTACAATGGCTGTGGACAAATTAATATGGAAAATCATATTGGACATCCTGGTTTTAGCTTGTGGTAAGTAGTTTTTTATATATTATTTTGTTCTTTTCTAAATTTAATATTGTGTACATTAGTTATATTTACAACACATCTATATTTTGCGAGATAGGGCTAAAAAGGCTAAATCTCTCCTTTCTCCATTTTCATCCCGTTTTGAAGGCAATACATAAGTTTACTTGTCGAACTTTATTAAATTTCTTTATAAATCAGATAAAGAAAAACTCATCTAAACCAAGTATTATCTATTAATATCATGATATTGCCCGCATAACAGGAAAAAATTAGTTGTTAAGAAACTCTGTACCCCACTTTTCACCCAATTTTTGAGATAATACGTGTTAAGAAGCGGAACTCAACGTCGCGGTTTATATTTTTACCAAAGACGAAAATTAAACTAATTCACTGTCCCAAATGGAAATCAAACTCATACCCGTCGCGTTTGCAGTTAGACGCTGTGCTGCTGCGCCACACTTGTCTCTGGTATTATTAATTTTGGAGAAAGATATTAATAATTTGTTATTATTTTTAACGTTCTTGTAAAAAAAATATTTTTTTGTATTAAAAAAATATATATATTCTAATAATATGATTTATAGAAGCCAGTTGTGGCGCAGGGGCACAAAATGTGACTGTAAAGTCGACTGGTTGTGGGTTCGATCCCGTTCGAGGAGATGAAACATTTACTTAAATGTATATTTTCATTTCTTCGCTCTGGTGTCGAAGCAAAACGCGACGCCGCGCTTGACGCGCGAGTTGTTACTCAACATGTAATGCCAGAATCCGGCAGAAAGTGTGGAACGGAGTGTCACACACACACTAGAAGCAGATTTTTTTATTTTTTTAATATCCTTTTTAAATAGCAAACATTGTTTAACACGAAACATGATAGCATTTATCACAACCAGAGTGTGTGATAAATGCTATCATGTGAAAAAAAACTCTACTATCAGTATAGTAGATTTTTTTATAAATTAAAAGAATTAATAGATATTAGATACGATTGTAGATTCCTATGTTTATGTATTATTATCATGTTATTAAAAATGCTTTGAATTTAATTTCTGATTTTGATTCTAATTTGATTAAGTAAAATGTATGTATGGTATTAGTGAATGACGAATAGTGACTAGGGTAAAAGGAAGGTAATATAAAATAATAAAGAGGCCGTCGTGATGTAGGTGTGGGTAGGATTGTGATTTGACGGTTGTGGGTTCAATTCTCACTCGGGGGAATGAATTATTATTTATTAATATTTTCAGTTCCTCGCTCTGGCACCTAGGCAAAAGTCCGGCGTTTAGTGTCGCCAACCATCACGAAATGCCTCAAAAAATTCGGTGAAAAGTGGAGAAAGGAGTGTCTTAATACTAGGTTCCCACCCTGCTGAAGTATTGCATAAAATATTTTTTATACATAGTTATGCCGTATTTACTTCTGCAGAAATATTTTAAACATTCCATTCTAATAATATTCCCTCAAACAAGAAAGCCAGTACTTATATTTTTAATTTAATAAATAAACAATAATTCTTAGTCCAAAAATCATAAAAATTTTCATTAATATCATTTAATATAGCATCAATCTACAAAATACGTATTTTACCACTCGATACTTTTAAATTGCAAAGATAAAGAAAGCAACAACCAATATTTTTATAACGCCAACAGCACTTAGATCTATAGAAATGTCAACAATAAAGCATATAAACTCGTCCATATCCTAGATATCGGTATTACACCCTCTTTTACGTCTTAGTAGGTCACTTATGTTTAATTAATTAATTAAAAAAAATGTATGTGATAAGAATATAGAAGTATCGTGGCGGGTGCGTTCGTAAATGCGACGGTTTTGAGTTCGACTCCCACTCGGATGAAAATATTTAATATTTTCATTTCATCGCAATGCTTCCAGAGTTAGACGGAAATTGGGGGACGGCAGTGTCTTAATGAGAAACGAGTGTGAACGTAGCAGTACTCGAACGCGTGCCTTCTGGAAACCGACTAGGGACGTATGGCTTAGTGGTCAGAGCGTCTGGTCGGTTTCCATAAGGTGCGGGTTCGAGTCCTGCTACGTTCAAATATTCATACGTTTTCTAAAAAACTAATATTTTCTCAACATTTAGTACGACATTCGTAAATCCCGTTAGGAACTGTTTCGAAAAAATACGATGACTTATAAGTTATATGATTGAGTCACGAATATCTTTCGCAAGGTGCGAGATGACGCTATCGTGGCACAGTTAGTGTTTGTCAATTTATATTACGATGGTACTGGATTTAAATATCATACGGTATAATTTTTTGTCAGTTTACGTCTTTTTTATATATGTAGCAGGAAGTTACAAGGATTGACGTTAAGACTGACACTGCGTGTTGACTGACAGAATTCAACGCCGCAGTTTGCTTATCTGGACTAAGAAACAATACGCAGGGCAGTTGTGGTCGTGGCGACAGGTAGTAGGTTCGATTCTCACTCGAGAAATGTAATATTTTCATTTCTTCGCTCTGGTATCGAGGTAAAGCGTGGCGTTAAATTCCGCCCTATACCCGCAATGTCTGCAGAATTCAGAGAAAACTGGGGACCGGAGTGTTTCAACACTATGCTCCCTCTAATTTCCTGCTGCTTACATGCGGGATACAGCGTGAAGCTGATGATCGTCGAATCCTATAAAACTAATAGGAGAAAAGAAAAGAGCGAAACGAATAAAGAAAAAATATATATAAAATAGCCCACTAATGCAAACTCACTTCCAGCCTAACTTTATAGCTGTAACCTTTTCCGCTGCGGAAGAGGAATGTCACCGTGAAATAACTATTTGACCTCGACTGGCTGTGCTATAATCGGTCATAGTCTGCCAAACCTTATATGAATAATAAAATAAAATAAATCAGCTTCACGCTGTATCCCTCGCACAGCAGGGTAGGCAGAGGGAACCTAGTGCTAAGGCACTCGGTTCCCCAGTTTCCTCCAAATTCTGGAAGTATTCCGTGTTGAGGGGTGGAACTCAATTTATATAAAACTGTAACTATATCCTATATTTACTTGTGTAAGCTTAAAGAAGGTAGAACCATAGAAGTAGATTATCTACATACTATCGAACACAGCTACGGTTGTCTTGCTAATATATTATGACAAAAATATATTTTTACTAGCAGGAAGATCGTAAGTTTGTTCATATGGAATTTAGCTTACCTCGCCTCCCATTTCCGGCTTCCATTCACTATAATCGAAAATTAAATCAGATTTTTTTTATCTACTAGTGCAGTAATTTTTAAAGCTATTATTTTTTGGGATATAACCACAGATATAGTTTTTTTTTTCCTGAACCAATAGATACTATCTGTAGATGTTATCCAAATTTCATAATTCTAGGTCAACTGGAAGTACCCTATTAATTTTGATTCCCGTTGAAGTGTCGAAATACGCGTTTTTTGCGATATAAATGGCCATATATATTTTTTAAAAATAAATATAGAAATACGTTTTTTTCAGGAAACGATAGGGCCGTAGATCTGAGTATATGATTTGAAATTCAACTCGATATCTCCAAGCGTCCCTGAGAAATAGGCTCTTTAGAGACAGACGGACAAACAGACAGACGGACGGACGGACAACAAAATTAATCTTATAAGGGTTCCTTTTTTTCTTAATAGAAACGGTACCCTAAAAATGATCACATTAGTCATAACTCACTCATAATTTAGAAACTCTCTAACAACAGTGTCCAAGAGACGTAATAGTCATTAAAGCAATAGTGACAAATACTATCCATGTAGGTGGATCATTTCAATGAGAATGGCGACCTTGACCAACTATACTGGGACACTCCTTTGGTGTAGTAAAAGATTGATAGTTTTTTTTATATTGTTTTTTGCATATAGGCTAGGCAAAGGAAAGCTAGTGTTGAGACACTCTTTTTCTCATATTCTGGATTTATTGCGGGTTGTACGGCGGAACTCAACGCCGCGCTTTGCCTCGACACCAGAGCATAGAAATGAAAATATTAATTTAAAAAATATTCATTTTCATTACCTCGAGTGGGGATCGAACCCACAACCATTCATGCACAAAGTGTGCCTACAGGCAAATTGATCCATTGTATTCTTAAACTTTTTTTATAAGATAAAGTTTCACGCGGAAAGTGAAGAACGAATTGTCTCTGACATTACATTCTCGTTGCTCACAATATTATCCTGAGTAAAGCGTGAAGCTGAACAGAGTACAATTTATAGAAATAAATTAATGTTTTTAACATTTTATGGGGCCAGTTGTGGCGCAGGAGCATAAAGTGTGACTATAAAATCGACTGGTTATGGGTTCGATCCCCACTGGAGGAGATGAAATATTTATTTACATTTATATTTTCATTTCTTCGCTCTGGTGTCGAAACAAAGCGCGGCGTTGAGTTCCGCCACTCAATACGTAATGCCTCCAGAATTCGGCGGAAAGTGAGAAACAGAGTGTCTTAACACTAGGTTCTGTGTGCGGGATACAGCGTTAAGCTGATTTATTTATTAATTTTTTAACCTTTTTAAAGTGTTATTTCACACTTAGGAAAGAAAAATATTTATTTAGAAAACGTATAAATATTTAAACGTAGCGGGATTTGAACCCGCGCCTCCTGGAAACCGACCAGGAGTTCTAACAACTAAACCATACATTCGACGTAGCTTGATAAGAACGTAGGCGCGGGTTCGAGTACCGCTACAACTACTACTAAGCAAATTAATGTTGTTATCCAAATCTAAATTAATATATTTTAAGGCGAATTATGGCCCTAATTTGCCTGGATGGATGATATTATAGCCAAGTTTCACTTCACCTTTGACAATGTCGTTCTTAAATTTGTCTTCATTTAATTTAATCATGTGGTGAGCAGCAGAACGCAAATGAGCAACACACCAGGTACTTCATTTCTTAGACTTCCCCGACTAAGATAAGAAATATAAGTGTGTAATATTTTTACTAAGTAATCGACTATTGATAGATAACGTGATAAGATTAAAAAAAATGTCCAATTTAAATACTATAATGAATCTCGATTAGGTATATCCCACTTCTCGTCTTATATTTTACTATTTTTTGTTGCTTCACGCTGTATCCCGCACATAGTAGAGTGGGAAAAGGGAACCTGGGAACCTAGTGTCATGATACGCCGTTTCCATTAAGACACTTCCGTTCCCTATTTTCCGTCGAATTCGACAGGCATTTCGCCGCGCTCTGCTTCGACCTAATATCCTCGAGTGTATCGAACCCACAACCTTTCGATTTTAGAGTCAGAAATGAATTATATTCATCATCTAATATCGAATGAGTAAGAAAACAGATATTTTTACAAACACGTTTGTCACGTAATGAATCATTGATTAAAAGGGGACAAAGCACTTTATAATGTTTATATAGGAATTATAGAGATATGAACGTTGTTAAACAACGGAAGGTCGTCAGCCGTTGTGACTTGTGGGGTGTGAGAGCGACCTGGTGTCCTTACCGTGTTGGTTTGAGTTCGTTTCCCTCTACGTTCCTTTGAACGTATTTGTAAATATTGTCAATTTTTACTTTTTGCAAACAAAATAGTTCCTTATAACAATTTATATATACTTATAAAAAAATAACCGCATCACAATGGTTACAGTGTAAAGATGATTTAAAAAAAATTGTGTATTTAGTTTCCAATATCTCTATAAATTCGTATACAGCGTTGGCATATTTAGATGTGGAAAAGGAGGGATTTTTAAGCATTTTTCATTACACCGTACTTAATTATTCTTATTATTATTATTGAGGCCGGTCGTGGCACAGGGGCATAAAGTGTGACTGTAAAATCGACTGGTTGTGGGTTCGA
>DWAN01003192.1:0-13794 GCA_018230445.1 Heliconius hewitsoni
AAGTATTTATCTTTCCTAAGTGTGGATTAACACTTTAAAAATGTTTAAAAAAAGATCTTATTAATTGCGTGTCATATATTAAGTATATCAATATTTTTTTTTTTACAGGTGGTAGTTCTCCCCATTCAAACGCTGCCCACCCATCCAGTTCGGGTGTAGCGAACTCACCCTTCGACAAAAAACACACACTTGCCAGTGAGGAGATTGACAAGTCATTTGATAAAGGTATTTTATTTTATACATTTTTTTTATACAATTATTTATTTAATATTTTTTATATCAATAGGAAAATGTTTGATTATTTCATATCAAGGTAGACGGTAGATACGTACGCACGTGCAGGACTCATTTTCTCCTACGTAAATCCAGATCACAGGAATTCAGGGTTAAAAAGTACCCTATACGTTCCACAACCCCCGGTTTCCGTCACTCAGTGAAACTCCCATAAAATTGTTTGAGCTGTTCCGAGATTAGCCCAGAGCAACAGAAAGAGAATATACAGATTTTATTTAAATTGTTTGTTTAGTTTCTCAGTTTTATCATCGTGTAAAATAACTATGTACTTGCATTTGAAAACACAGTTTTTAAATGACAGACAGACATTACATTTTTATAGTATAGTATAGTATAGACTTTTGTATGTGTATATGTCCGTATATAAATAATCACTCCTCGTGTCTCTATCCTGAAAAATGCGGGTCATACGTGAAGCCAAAAATATAATATGTAAAATAGATTTATAGATAGTCACTTTTAATTTCAGTTCTTTTGTTTTCCGTAGAATATGAACGCGAAAGGCGTCGCCAACAACCACCAGGTGGTTACGTACCAGCAACTGCGCAACCAAACCCACCGCAACCACAGAAAATAGATTATAACCTTTACAGGGAGAAAAGAGAGCGGGAGGAAAGAGAAAGGCGGGAAGAGAGGGAACGACGCCAACAAATACAGAGACCTCCGCCCAATCAGCCTAACCAAAGGCCCAATCAGCCCCCTCCACATCACAGGCCAACACCCCATAAGACCCATCCCTGGCCCCATAAACCACCTCATCATAAACCACCTCATGATAGGCACAGACCGCCTGTACCCTCAACCTCTCAACCGACTCCTGAACCCCAAAGAACCAGACCCCCGTCCCTATTCTCGCCAGAAAATCCGACTCCGGCAGTTTCGGCCCCAAGACGACCTCCTAATCCTCCTCGACCAAGACAAGAACCTAGACCAATACCCGTACCTCAACCTCAAACTACTCCACAAGAGCCCCAAAGACCTCCCAGTCCTCACAAAAAGAGGCCTGATCCCTCAACAGTCGTCAGGGATATGCAACCCCCGGCAATTTTGTCTCCATTCTCATCACCCCCCAATAAAGAAATTAAATTAAGACAAAGACTTCCGTCGAACTCCGAACCAGAGTTAGTACCTGTAGTTAAAAAAATTGATGAAACCCCTGGATATGAAAATGTGATACGAGACTCTCAGCGTGGTAACGCAATTAAAACCAGACAACCGGAACGGAAACCGGAACCGAGGTCCCTCAACGGTATAGAAACCGACCCCACTTTGGTTTCAAACCTATTAAAAGAAAGCTTAGCAAAACCAGTACCAATAACCGTTCCAACGGAAAAGAGATCGCCAATTGAAGTCAAGAAGGAACCTGTAATAGAAACTCCCGCACCTCCTCCCGCTCCTCCTCCTCAGATGGAGGTACCTCAACCTATTCCTCAATTGGTACCTCAAGTCCAACCAGTACCTCAGGTAGTAGAGGATCTAGATCACAAACATAAGAAAGAAAAGAAAAAGAAGGACAAACACAAACACAAAGATCGTGACAAATCCAAAGAAGAAAGAAAGAAACACAAAAAAGATAAAGAAAAAGAAAAGAAAATTGAACCTGTACCTCCAGTTCCAGAAAATGATGGTACCCTGCGCATAACTATACCCAGGGAGAAGTTATCTACTAGTCCCGGGCTGAAAATAAAGATACCTAAAGAAAGATTGGCAGCACCACCCCCGCCTCCACAAAATCCGGGCTTAAAAATCAAAATTTCAAAGGACGTTCTAGAAACATCGAGAAAAAGGACAGGCGGAATCGAACCTGGACCCCCTCAGAAGATGGCCAGGCACGAACCAGCAGTAAACAAGGTAGGTTGGTTCCCTTACAGGCCGCCGTTACCGTATTATATGGTTCAACCCCCACCCCCATTGTACAACCCGTATGGTATGGGGATGGACTACTTCTTCCCCATGGGTATGGGGAGGTTCGCCCCTCCCCAGCCACCCCTGCCTGCTATGCCCCCTCCCCCAGTACCCCCTCCTCCCCCGGAATGAGAGGGTGGGGGTAAAATTGGGAAGCTTAAGGACTTTATTACAGACCATTTTGGTATTTTTTGAATGAGACTCCCGCTCATTCTAATTTGTTGGTTAAATGGTGACTAAGGATTTTATATGGTGTGAAAGATTTTTTTATTTGTAACAATTTTCTTTTTATTTCGTATTCTATTTTTCTCTTTTTCTTTATTGATTGCATAAATCGTATTTTTCTTCTTTTGACTGTTATTGCAGTTGAAAATGGTCGCCTAATAAATCTTTTGCATTATATAACACAAATTTAGTTTATTATTTAATTGTAATACATTTTCATATAGAACTATTTCTATACGAAAATTTATTATAATTCTTTTACGTTCAATAATACGTCTTCTTTGTATTTGTTCAGTTGTTCCACGTTTTTTTAACATAATCAATTTTTGTGCAAAAGAAAAGTTAGGCCTAATGGCAGCTTGTCCTTCGAATTCTTATACAGATAAAAAAAAATTCAAAACGGAAGCTAGTGTATATAATACGAGTACATATATATATTTATTAAAATATTAGTCTTATTAATCTTTTACATATACATATTTATTACTGTAATGTTTCTGAATGTACAAATTTTTTATATACATTTATAATCTATGGTTGTTGCTTGATGTCTATTATATTATCTATTGAATGTTGCTATTGCACGAAAAAAAAATATTTGTCTATTTCCTATATGATAGAAAAAAATTAACTTTTATAGAATGTTCTATGTACCTATTGATAAAATATTTATTAAGATATAGTTATGGTTTTCTTATGGTTGATGAATTCCATAAAAAGAAACATTATTTTTGCCATAAGTAACGTATAGAAAGTTTTTTTTTATAGTGTATTAGAAACAGATAAAATATATATAATATTTTTAATGCCTTAAGAAATCTATTTCTAACTATATCTTAGTAAATTATACATTATAGTTATACAAATATGACGTTAAATAAATATTATATTTCTATATACAAATTTTTGTTATATATGGTTATACATATAGATTATAAATATTTTACGTAGATAAAATATTAGACGAGAATCTAACGAAATTTAAAGCACGAATATAAAATTGTTGTGCCAAAAATAAGCTTTTGAACGTTTTTTTTAAATTATTAACTTAAAAATTTAAAAGTTGTCAAAAAATTACGTTTCGTTTTACATGATGCATATTCCACTTCATTTTATTTTTCAATAGTTATAAAGTTTGTAATTATTTTCCCAACATTTCAATTCTTACTTTTTTCTATATTCTAAAATGGTTTTCTCTAATATTTTTTTTTCTTTTTATTGTTTTATTATATGCATTGATTTTGATTTTTATTATTGTTTTTAAATTGCTTGATTGTTTTTTTTTTTCATAAAAAAATACATTTCATATCTAATATCACAGGATGTTCAATATTAACCTACAAAACGTGATATTCTTTTTAAATATTTGACTTAATTATCTGAGAGATGGTTAATTTATAATTTTAGTTATCCATATTTCTTATTTTTTTAATTGAAATTTATTCAGGGTTTTCAAAAACATATAAAGGATTAATAATTTTAATTCTCTTCTCCATACGTTATGTATATAGAACAATATTAATTATATATATTATATAAATTTATATTCATGTTGTTGTATGAATATGGTTTTTTTAAAATATGTAATTATCATTAAATCAAGTGATATCGTGAGAGTATATAAATATAGATATAAATCTATTTATAAAAATAGCTTATTTAAATCTTAAACATATAAAAAATGGTTGGAATTTGAACAAAAAATGAGGGTTTTTTTAAAACAGTTTATTATTTTATGTTATATTATTATTATAAATATAAAGTATAATGATATTCTCATTATTTTTAGATGAATATTAGATGTTGCTAGATTTTTATGTATAAGTGATCATTTACGATATAATCATGACATTCCAATAATATTGTCAGTTATACAAAAAAAACATCGTATATCCTATTCACAAGATAAAAAGTAAATAAAAATATTTAATTATACAATAATTCAATTTATTAAAATCGTCTTTTATGACTAGTTTTTTTTTATTTTTTAAGTTAATATTTTATCTTGTAAATATAATTCTTATAGATATTCAAAATAATCAAAAATACATTACCATATCAGCTTTAATTTAATTTTATATTAATTTTGTTATTTATAATTGCTTGCTCAAATAAAAATGGAAGAAAAAATGTTAACATACAGGGTGTTGTCAATGTAGTGTTCCTTATGAGCTTTGCTCTAGCCAATACAAAGTATTAGAAATTCTCGCGTATAAACGGAGGATATATAAACGGAGGAGAAATAAAAAAAAAATATTGACATTGTCTGCAGATTAAATAATCATTCATCATCAATCAGCAACACTATTGCTAAAGAATGACTGGAAAGCGTCTAAACAAACATTTTTTTATGAAACGATTTTTTTTATTAAATAGTGGTGCCATTTTCGTTACCATGTACTTTTAGTATTCACTAATGAATTATTATTATTTTTATGTAAATTTTTTTTTTTGGAAAGTACTTAAATTTTTAAATATCTGTTAAGTTTAATATTTAATATAGTTAACTTAGGTTTTATTTAATTATACAAATGTAAATCTTAATAAAAAACGAGATTATCTTTAAAAGTTTAATGAATAAACTAAAATTTGATGATGATATGATTTACATAATTTATGCTTGTGTCTTTTGAATTTGCGACTCAAAATATCACTATGGTTGATTTTTATATTAAACTTCAAAAATTTATAATAATAAGAGTGCATATAAAATTTTTTAATATGAAATAATTGAAAAATTGTTATTTTCCTTTTTTATGTGACTATATTCTTGGACTCTTTTTAATTATAAGACGCAAAAAAAATTGTTTTTGAATTAAAACATCACGCTCTACAATTACTTGAATTTTATTTTTTATAACACCATTTATATAAATATTTTTATATATAGTAGAGGCGTTAAAAAAACAAAAATTGATCTTATGTATGTATATATACATATGTACATTTATATAATATATGTATATATAAATATAAAGAGAATTTGTCTGCATGTGTGAATTGTTGCTTGACATATACTGTTTTCTTTTTTACATTATGACACGATATTTTTTCTCTTTAATTTGTTTTGCTATTACTTGGCTGTTATTTTTACCCTGTGCACATAATTTTTTAAATAACAGCGAAATAATAGCGCGCAGCTGTGTACATCGTGTCCTGTGGGGCTAAAAAATATTATTGTATTTTTTTTTCTTATATTACAATGCTATTTTTTAAAGCTGGACATATTCACTACATAACCGTTGGTTTTTCGCTTCAAAATGGTGGCGGGCAGCTTTTTTTATAGTTCGGATTGTTTTGAACATTCTCTTAATTTTTTTAAATAATCCCAGCTATAAAAAACTATCAAATAAACTTGTTTGAGGAATTGGTCGATTGATTCAATCGATGAATCCGTCAAAGAAAATTTAGTTGATAGTGGAAACGCGCGGCGGTGGTTTTCACGTTGGTCTCTATAAAAGTTAACACACTAATCGTCATGCAATAATGTGTAAACCTACCACTCTTATCACTGGCTGGCGATTTTCAATATTTGTTTCGTAATCTGGCACACATTATTGCACACACCGCCGCGCGTAGCCTCGCTAGGAACGACGACACACGGCTGCGCACTCAACTCGGCTCGTATTGCAGGTCGACACGTACGGCAACGGGCACCCGGGCAAGTGACACCACTAGCCGACCAGCTTCGTGTGTCGACGTTCCTCATCAACAAACGGACCTCACTAGTAGTGTTGCTACGGATTTTTTTTGTTTATTTTTTATTTTTTTTAATGAATATCCCCCCTTTCCTCCCACTCCCACTTTCTTTGTTTGTCTCTTAAGTAAGACGCGGATTGTTGTCTTGTCGGTGATTTTGAACGCGATCACGGTTGGTTGGTTGATTGATTGATTGATAATTGTGTTTGTAAATATGGGGAATTGATCAATTTCCGATAAAAAAAATGTGTATATACAAAATAAAATTGAATATCGTGTTGCGTTCTAATAATCTAATATTATCTGCATTTTACAATGTAACTAGCCCAATGATTGACTGATTGACCACATTGACCGCTTTGTTCAATTTTTTTTTTAAGAATTTTAGTTCAATTTACAATCAGTGATAATTAATAATTAATTGTATTAATTGTGAAAAGGTTAAATAACTAACGTGTAATCCAAGAATTAAAAAATGTATAAAAAAATATATTTTCAGTTCATTTCGTTCATGTCACAACATGTCATTCGTCAGTCATTTTGACTTTTCACGATTGTACGTAAATAAGTAATTGATGAAGTTCCTTATACCATGCTTTTATAGAATATCCGTTCTAATCCGCTAAATAAAGAATATAAATAAAAAATAATTATTGAGCTAGCTTCACTCCGCTAGGCTTAAGTCCGAAAGTATTATGCCTTTATATAGTAATGTTTATGAAATTCACAAATTTTAATGCCTTATAGCACAATGTTCACGTTTTACATGTAAAAAGAATACATAGCAATAATAGAAAAAAAAGCCTTAATTGTAGATAGCCTACGCTATAGACTGAGATTATATGTATATTATAGCAAACAGATAACGAACATTCAACGATATTTTGATTTAAAAAAAAAACACTTATTTTGTCTAAAAAATCGTATAATGTATGGTTTTATTCTTTTAAACGTTGATTTAGTATCTTTTGTAAAGTTAAGTGCAAACACATATTTCAAGGCCGTATATATTTTAATTTTAAACGCCGTATATATTTTAATTTGTTCTCTAGAACAGAACGACAGTCAAAATGAAAACTAGAGTTTTCATCAAAATGAAAACTAGAGTTTTCATTTTGACTTCGATCTATGAAAGATACATTATGTCGAAAAAGTTTTTTATACCTAGAGTGTTCTTTTAATTTTGGCTTAAAGTTAAATATGTTTTTTCTTATCAATAAGTCATTTCGTAGTTTTATGAGAGAATATTAAGTATAGAGGTAGAATATATTTACTTAAGTGACGTTAAATTGAAAAAAAATGGTCATAATTTCCAAAAAAAAAATAAAAAAAAATGGTTAGATGACCAAAAAAATAGTAATTTCTTAGTTTTAATATTAATGTAGGGGCCCGCTTGAAATGTTTTTTTCTGTCTTTGGCAGGCCCAAGACTATTAAAGTTAAATTCTTTTATTAATTTTGTGGCTGTGAGTGACCACGATACAGTCTAATCTAATTTTGTAGTAATTTTGAGACGTATTCTTATGATAAATGGACGATTTAGGATAGTTTTTAGTGTTATAATGTATAAATAGATCATAAATAAATAGAACAAAACTTGTCCGTATGTTTGAAAGCGTATGTTAGTTATATATATATCGCTAGTAAATAAAATCGATTTTATAATCGATATCAAGAATTAGAAAATGTTTTAGTTTTAACACAATCTTTAATTGTTTCCTTTTTTTTCATAGGATAAGTGTAAATTTTGTAAAAATTGCAAATCTTTTTTATTATTAAGTTTCGGCTCGAGTGGGTATATCGATAAATAACTCGGGTTGAAATACGAACAAAGTGGGTCAATGTTTTTTTTTAATTATCATATTTATTATCTGTATAATATTAATGAAAAAAAAAAATAGGGC
Organism: Heliconius hewitsoni; assembly: GCA_018230445.1. Classification (NCBI taxonomy): domain Eukaryota; kingdom Metazoa; phylum Arthropoda; class Insecta; order Lepidoptera; family Nymphalidae; genus Heliconius; species Heliconius hewitsoni. The sequence continues at coordinate 8,027 of DWAN01003192.1, forward strand.
CGCGGTTCTTAACTACATGTGATATGACAGTTGACAGGTTTAATCAAGGTTGTAGTAGATTACAAGTAGGCATTTTGTTTTTTGCTTTTTTTTCTAAAGTGGCAAAGACCACAACCCATAGAGAGAATGTTGACCAAAAACTAAGCAAAGTATTATCAAATTAATTAAATATATTATTATAATCTGTTTGGAGGATTATTTTTTTTGTCGCCGTTCGCTACGCCATGGTCCAGAGTATTTTTTTTAAGTCGCAAGTTGCAATTTTATTAAGTAAATTTTTTTGTCTCAATAATTTTTGATTGCATTAGAATAAATACTTTGGGTCTATGGTTGTTCTACTATAACAACGTGTATAATAAAAAAACATTTGTTTTTTACTTACTATTGTTATGTTATTTTGTGTTTACCCTCCTTTACTTTTGAACACTACTAGCAATGTCTAGTAGTGATTTATAAATAAATGTAATACAGCGAAGTGAATACTTTAATATGCAGACGAAATTATTTCAAAGTTGAAAATGCTTATAAATGTAAACAATGAAAATTAAAACTTTGATAATACCTTAATAACATAAGGTTTACTTTGTTACAAAAGATTAAAAAAAATACGTAGAAATTAAATTATTACTAGAGGCCATCGTGGCTTAGTGGGATAGCGTCTGACGGGTTCGATCCCCACTCCCCGTTTCCATTACAGAATCGAGAGGCCGTCGTGGCGTGCCACTACCACGACGGGCGTAAAATTGTAGTATGTTTATATGAACTGCTTGATGAAGAGACACATTAACCACGTTTTTTCCATGTATAGCTATAGTTCAACACTATATTGCATATGAGAAGGACGCGCTGCAGACTTGCGCAGACCGGGTATTTTGGTATCAAGTGGAGGTATCTCCACTTCACACAGCACCGCTTCCCCGCGAGCCTGGTCACAACACTCAAGTACAGTCGAGTGGCAACGCTATCAGTTCTTTAATATGAAATATGAATATCATCAATCATATGATAGCTTCATATAAACACAACACGGACAGGAAGGTCACAAAGTGTGACTGTAAAATCGACTGGTTGTGGGTTCGATCCCCACTCTAGGAAGTGTAATATTTACTTGCACTGATATTCTCATCTCTTCGCTCTGGTGTCGAAGCGAAGCGCGGCGTTGAGTTCCGCTACTTAGTTCGCAATGCCTTCAGAAGTCAGTGGAAAGTGGCGAACGGAGACACTAGATTTTCCCTGTTTTGTGCAGGACAGTGTGGAGCTTAAAAAACATTACAAACACAAGGATAACAAAATATTTTTTTAACTCTGTTTTAACAATAGTGAACAGAGCAACTGTTTAGTTTCTGTTCTCAGCAGGTCCTAGTGATGGTGATATGTTAAATTGACGTTTTTTATTGATTTAAAAAAAAGTAAATCAGTTTCACGCTGTATCCCGCACACAGCAGGGTAGGCAGAGGGAGCCTAGTGTTAAGACTCCATTCCTCACTTTCTGCCGATTTGTTTTTATTTGTGCTTAATATAAATACCTACACTCTCGCTTTTCACCTTCTGTCCGAATCCGAGATATGGCGTGTTGTGTGGTGGCGGAGCAAGTAATCAACAAGAAAGGGGAAATAAAAAATTATTCAAAAATGTAGTGTTTTTGTTTTCACCACTTTAAATTACATCACAGTTTTAATTAGTCTTAATAGACTAGCTTTAATAAACCTAATACAATTAAAACAAAAGAGATTATGCCAAAATTTTATAAATAATATAACAATATAAATAATAACATTATAGTAAAATAAAACGCCATTTGTTAAGAATGAAAGCAACAGCACCGCACACGCCTCATTAATGAAATCGAGTCGTAGGTTGGCGAAGTTGGGCGTTGTTTAGGTTTATTATAAGAAATAGGTAAATGCGTCAAATAAAACGAGAGATATCCCTTTCTCTTTCTAGTATGTTTTTTTTGATAAGGAAAAGCGGCATATCGGCATTGTTTAGTAGTATTTTTGTAGTACTATGTTTACGATATTAGTACAACAGTAACTGCCTCACATATAATACAGTGTGAATAAAAATTATTAAATGAAAATAATTATCCTACGTCTAAACTTTTGAGGAATTTGATAAATTTTTTTAGGTATGCGTTTGTAATATTTTACCCTGTATGCTGCTGACGTAAAAGGAGCGCAGAGTCTTCCATCCTGTATACAATAATTATTTCACCTTCACTGTATCCCACATATAGCAGATTTGGTAGAAGGAACCACGGAAACTAAGCTAAAGGTTGTATGATTGCGGCCAGTCGTGGTGCAAGAGCACAAGTGTGACTGTAAGCGTGACTGGTTGTGGATTCGATCCCAGCGTTAATGCCTTCAGAATTTTGCGAAAAAGGAGAACGAAGTGTCTGAACACTAGGTTGCCTCCGCCTACTCTGCTGTGTGCGGGATACAGCGTGAATTAATTGAATTGAAATTTATATAGTTAAAGGTAACTTAAGCAATTGCCAAAGTAAAATCAAGGTAAAATATTTTCATACATTTATTTAAAATTAGCAACACATTAAACAATTAAATACATTATAATAATTTAGTGAATAACATATATTTTTTTAATTTTCATATTTTCATAAACATTCAACGTAAAATGTTAGTTTCTCAAACTACTTACATATTCTAATACAATTTATTCATAGGTCACTAGTTCAATTCCCAGTTGAGGAAAAGTTTAATACTTACGCAAAAAAAATTAAATATCTTAGATAAATAATATATTGTGAATATCTTAGATATATAAATAATATATTGTCCTAGAAAACAAATATAAAGTAGAATATATGACATCATTTTTTAACAAAAAACGATTGGCATTTTGTTTCTGTAGTTCTTTTCGATACTTTCATGATCGATTTGATTTGATGATTTTTGCTATAAAATCATTTTGGAATTAAATAACACAACATAATTAGTTGACAATAAAAAAAATATACTTTTTAAGACTATTATATTAATAATTGAATCAACATAGAAACATCCTTCCTCCATAAAATCAAAACAAAAGCCTTTATCTTCTGTACTCTGTCAGAACCTTGATAACCAGCACGATTAAAAAAGAATCATAATTTATACTCATATTTACAAAACTTTGTGTTTAATATTTACATATAATCTTGTTATACATCTCAATATGGCCAGAAACTATTTATTGAAGTCTCTTTATCAACATATTTTTTTCACATGTTTTTAAACAAGTTTGAAGAAGCGCAACAATTATAATATAGTCATATTTATATTTAACTTTCTTTAAATATTTTTTTAAAGACTTTTTATTATCTTTTGAACCCGCGCCTCTTGGAGACCGTTCGAAAGATCTGATTTTTAAACAATTTAAGTTAATTCGTTCTCATAAAGTTATATAAAAATTCTTATACGCTTGATATAACTTATTTATTTCAAATCTCGCTACGTTCAAATTTTTATACGTTTTCAACATAAGCCTTATATAATATAAGGTTACACAACAAACATAAATAATACATACTAATAAAACTAAATTAAAATGTAAAATGTATACATATATGTAATAATATTTAAATTGTATTAGTTTTAATGTCAAATAAATTACTGTAAAATTATTATACTGATATTTTTTACAACATCTTTTATTTTTTAGAATAAAACTGTATTTTAATATGATTATAGATAATAAGGAACTAGTCAAGTTAACAGTTATTTATCAGAAAACCAACAAAACAGTTCTTTTTAAATGTAAGTAACGTACGCGTTACTAATACATTACCACATGGGTAACTCGGGTAAGAACAATACATAACAGGCAAAACAAAAGGGTAAGTTAGGCTAATATCGATAACAACACATATTATGTTTAATAATTTCAGTTTTAAACATTGAATCTGGTTTCCGATCCGTCGGCCAGCATCAAAGTGACCGTACGCGAGTTGGTCCAGACCAGACGCGCCAGACGCGCCGGGTTGAGTCTGGCGACGTCTGCCATCGGCGCAGTGCTGTAGCACTTGACGCAGCGCGTCTGCGCCGCGCCCAGACCGAACATGCCTGCAGGGAATTGTGTTAAGTTTTAGTAAATGAAACACATTTTGGTCTGTAATAAGAGTGAAAATGAGAAGCTCTTCAATTAGATCCAAAAGGTACAAAGATAAAATGATAAAATAATCAAGATGTCATTCATTAATCTATTATTTCATATTCCTGAGAATTACTGACAAAAACAATTAATTCAACTGAATTAATTGTTTATTGTCCATAATGTCCAAAAAAAAGAACCTACCTGCAGTGCTCTGCCAGAACGACAATCTGTTGTCAGAGGTGGCGTACGACACTAAATATCTGCCATCAGGACTGAACGCGCAGGCCGTGACAGGCCCTGAGTGAGCTGCCAGGGACTGGCACCGACCTGCCCTTAGCTCGTAGATGGCTAGTTGGCCTGTGTGGCTGCCAACTGCCAAAATTATAAAATACTATATTAGTTTTATTCTAAAGACTATATATAGGATATTGTGTACAAATATTAATATGAAAATAAAAATGTGGTTCGTGATTGTGGATTCAAATATTACAATGTTAAAGAAATGCCTATAATTATAATATTGATTTAGTTATGTAAAGTTATTTCGCTATTACGCTTTTACTAGTACTTTTTTTACAAGAAAAAAAAATTAAAATGCACTACGATAGTTATAAGTTTCATTCCTATTCAGGGTAATAAATTTTTAAACATGTTTATATCTTCACTTTGTTGACAAGACAGAACGCAGCGTTGGCGTTTCGGTATTCAAGACGCAACGGAGGGTTTTACTATTGGGTTCCTTCCGCCGACCCTTTGCGCGATACGGCGTGAAACTAAAATTAAAAATATGAATGTACACACCAGCAATCCTCCTCGTAGCGGGGCAGTGCGACACTTGGTTGTAGCGACATATCGCCGGGAACACCTCGTTCAGGCCCTTGCTCTTCAGATGCGACTGATCCACGCAGTGGAGGATGATGTCCATTACCTGGATTATAAGGACATCGGTTATTTGTATTAGGTACATTTAGAATAATATTTTAGATAAGAACAGAGAACTTTTTTAAATTTAGCTATTTATATTTTTATTAAAAAATCGTAAAACATTTTAAGTTCTCTTTTACATATTGTATACTATGACAATGTAAATAATGATTCTGTTGACTCCAACGGCATCCGCAAAACACTAAACTCACCTCGACCAACAGCTCGGCCACTTCGCCCTGCATCCTCTCGATGAGCAGCTCGATGCCGCGCAGCACCTCGGCGCGGCCGCGCTGCAGCGCTAGCGCGGCGGCGGGCGGCGGCGCGCCCGCGGGCGCTGCAGCGCAGCGCGCCACCTCGCGCGCCATCGTCGTTATGAACGCCGCGGGCCTGCGTTACAATTGTATGTATAACAAACGCTATGAAATATATTTTTTTAAAGGACGTATAAAAAATTGTTGGGAATTATTGGACTATAAATATTTTTCATGGTGGAGACTCGTTCTTTAGAGGATAAAAATTAACAGCCATTAACAGCCGGCCGGCCATTAACAGCCGGTATTATCATTTTTTGTTGGTTGGAGGCCTAAAACTCAAACTTCCTAAAATTTAATTATGAACGTAAATCATTGACTTCGCAACCTATTCTTTATATAGATGCTGCTGGTCTTGGGGCTTGGAAACATTTAATTCTTAACAATAAGCACAATATATGTTAATTCACCACAAGTTACAACTTGCCTAGCAGTAGC
>DWAN01003193.1:0-13793 GCA_018230445.1 Heliconius hewitsoni
ACAACCAGTCGGTTTACAGTCACACTTTGTGCCGCTGCGCCACGACCGGCCTCATATATATATATATATATATATATATAACAAATTATATTTAAAATGACATAGTTATCTTTGAAAGAATGTTCTGTTATGGTACTTTTTTTATTAATTTTAAAATTAAACTTTGATACGTGAATATAGAGCATTTCGTGCAATGTGATAATTAAAATATCTATCTTTGGGAGGATTTAGAGTAACTTCAGTTAGTAGAACAAATTTCGTACTTTGTCTGATCAGAACAGAAAAAGCATTAATTACTCAGATTACAAACACTTTGTATAGAACGACATATTGAATTCGAAACATCGGTATCAAAAATACATAAATACATTTAACGTGTATATTAACAATATTTAAAGTAACTTTTTATAAAAGGTCAAAAAAAATTGACGTAGCGCTAATTGAACACGCGCCTCTTGGAAACTGTCTAAGCGCTGAACACTAAGCCATACGTTCTCATCAAGCTACATGAAAGTTCTTAAAACCTATGCCTAGTAAAACTCATTTATTTTGTTAGCATCTCTCATCTCTCTTATAGGGAGATGTTTACAGACGATAACTGCATAGAATTATTATATTTTCGCAAGAAGTAATGGTATTTATTAAATATTTTAAACAAGTATACTTATATATTATACTTTAAAATTGTTTGAAAATATTTAAAGCTTTCTTACAATGTTTTTAAATTATTTTACCACATTGATCTCAATATTCATAACGAAACTCTAAAATTTAAAATAAAAAATATATGAATTTATTTTAAAAAAATACAGTCTGAAGTCTGTGCTACATATTCTATGGTCTGTTGTCGGGTCGTCTAATAACATTATTATTGATGGTCTTTCCTCATTTATACGTAGCGTTCGGAGTTAGACTCCACCATCGAGGACACCTTGTCAGCCGACACTGTAACACACACTATACAGCTTAACCAATTAAGTTTTATAAATAATCTAACTAATCGTCTAAGGTATATATTTTTTTGTTCTTATATATGTATTTTTCATAAATTTTACTAATTTACCCGTAAAGATTTTAATAGTATGTAATGTTGACTAACTAATGGAACCAAATCAATTGTAATTTCACAAAAAATAAATTTATCCTAACTATTAAATAACCCTTTTCATAATTAAAAAATGAAGTAATTATGATTCTATATAAGGATAATAAATGTATTATTTATATGACTTAGCTTTTTAAGAATCTAGCAACGTATCTTTAGGCAGTATCGTTATCGTCTTGTACTAAGTGACAAATGAATATTCATTATGTACACAACACACACGTGACGCACACACGAGCTATGAATGCGCAAGGACACCAAGGACGTCTGATTTATAAATCGGTGGTCATGGGTTCGATTATCATTGGAGACATATTTTAAGAAAAAATACAAACGTGAAAAGGTCCTATCCTGCTATACGGGAAACCGTATAGCAGGATAGCCACAAGGAGCCATCCGCAACTTTCTATCGAATTTTCGAGACATTGCTTGCTAAGTAGCGAAACTTAACTCTGCTTGTTGCCGACAAGTCCGATTTTTGTAGGTTCGATCACTGGAAGTGGTTACAAAACGCACTATCTCACAAGAAAAGGTGAGAATAGTCTTGACTCTGTTCTCCCAGTACAGCAGAAAGTGTGTTTTTTATAAGCTGTATAATTAACATACCATTATTTTTTAACACCTTTATACTAAAACTTAAAGTAAAATTTACTATTTTCAGAGCGAATAAATGATATAATCAAATCATTTATTCTCTTGAGCTTAATATCAGTTAGAAATGTGTATGATTCATTCAAATTTATGTCTTATATTTATTGAATGAGTATATTACGTGTAGATTAAATACCGGAAGTCATGAAATAACATTCAACAACGCTAGCATAAGTATATAAGTACTTATGTATGGGATAATTGGAAATGATATAACACAAGAGACTCGCTCACGACTTCACCCGCTTGAACTACAAAATTATTTATTTACTAATATGGATTATTTTCATGCTCTTAAATAATATTCTAATTTTAAAGATAATATCTACACATTGAAAACTAAAGTTTTTTGTAGCAATTTCTTCAAATAAAATATTTTTTATTGATAACTTTTAATGGCTCCGCACCTCAAAAAATAAAAATTTAAGCCTTATATGATCATTTTGTTGTTCGTATGTCCGCGTGTCAAGAGATTTACAATTTATCTCAAGGTTGGTATATTAAAGTTTATGGTCTCTTGAAGCAAGGAAAAAATCAAGCTCTTCTCAATCAAGCCAACACAATCGCATCAATTTTGTTGTAGTTTGTATCAAATACGCTGTGTAATCAAAACCTTCCTTATATTTAGAGTGTACCTACAGTTTTGAAATACGAATTCAGAACTTACAAAACAAATAAAGGAAAAATTCCGAAGAGTGAAAATTTATAGGTATTTTTTCATAGAAAAAAAATGTACACAGTGCATACGCCCGCGAACTTAAGTTTATGAACTTTATTCGCCGCGTTATCGAAATATATAGAGTGTTCCCGTAGATCTACAAATAAACAATAATCAGAATAATATTTTTTACACATAAAAATTAAACTGACATTTCTTTAACATAAAATGAGATTTGTAAATTTTTATAAGTTGTACTTCTGGTTGATCTACATGTGTTTCTGAAATTGAATTGGACTCGATGGATGAATACAACTCACACTTGACTGTTTTTTTATTTATGATATCATTGAAATAAAATAAGGCAAATATTTTTTAGAGTACGAGTACATATATATTTTTATTTTGTATGTAGCATTTTTCTTTCCTTAGGAAATACACTTTAAAAATGTACACAATAAGGTCAGCTTGCCACAATACAAACTCCAAACGATTACGTTACCTTAAACGGGAAAACTGCATTTAAATAGGTTAACCCCACAATTTTAATACGTTATTTGAATTATAAGACGAACAAGAAGTAAGGATACGTTTAAATTGACAAACAAGAAGTAAGGATACGACGGTTGTGGATGCGATTCCCACTCAGGGGAATGACTTATTTTGATTCTCTCTCTCTCATCAGAGAGAGATGATAACTACACAAAGTGCGGCGATAACTTGAATTGAATATTGTAATTCTCAACAAGCAATGTTTAAAAAATATACAGAAACTGAAACGGAGAGTTAACACTACCCCCTCTAACCCACCCTAATGCAGGATACAGCATGAAGCAAAAAAAGCAAATCCTGCAAATGATTTAGCCCTTATTTAATTATTGCTCAATTTATTTTGCTTTTTAATAGCGTTTTATTTAGGTTTTGACTTTATACACTTTATGAATAAATAGCCATAACGAAACTTATTAAAAAATATTTAAAAAACAGAAAAGATTCATGTAAATGTATTCAAACATAAAAGTTTATATAAATCCCATTTACAGTACAAGCTTAACATACAAAAATTTAAAAAAACGATGACGTATCGCAAATTACAATATTGTAATTAATTAATTAATTAATTATAATTAATACAAGATGTCACAAACAATATAAATGATTGGCTAACGGCACGTGTCGGTGTTTTTATACAATTCATAAGCAGAAAATATGGTATATCTAAATGGTATGTATTAGATATTTGTTTCAAATAAAAAAAACTTAACTAAAACAACGTTGTATTTAAATAACTTTAACATTTTATTATTCTTATAAATATATAAGATATTACATATAACTTAATAAGTAAACTGACCTGACTAAGATCCATACTTTTTACTGTTTTGATGCCGATCAACAAACACAACACAATGAATCAATCAATTGTTAAAAATTCCACAAAATTTAAAGTTCAATTTCAGCAAAACGTTTTATTACCAAAGAACAGTTCTTTCGAAAATTTTTCAGATATTTTTATTACTGTATATGATTTTTTTTATTATAAAATAGGTAAACTAGTATTTCCTGGCATATTTAGCAAATCGCGGTACAACATTGAAGGTGAATGCGCGGGCGCAGCACACATCCCGCCCACTTAGTTTCCAATACTCGACACGTTGCTGATAATATCACTTATTTTAATCGGAATTACTGTCTGTCGCGAATACGTCCGTGTCAATTAACAAATTTTCTTTTAAAACTATGCAATATCTATTATTTTAGTACATTTGTACTATAATGTTTGAACATTTATGTAACGTATAGTTAACTTGAAAATGTTACTTTGTTATCTCTATATGTTTTGAATATCTTTATTTACAATATTTTACTATAATTTAAACAATATCGTTTTTCTATTTAGATTAATATTATTTAAATTACATTATGCATTAGATTTCCTATAATATATACACGTCTGATATCAACATTATTAAAAAGAAACAAGTATAAAATATAATGGTACAAAAAAGAGTGAATATGTTCACTCATAATGTTATAAAATAAATAAATATAAATATCAAGATGTCTTTTAAACAATGGTCGACAAAGTTAATATAAGTTAATAATATATAATATAAATATAAGTTTATATAATTTTAAAATAGTAAATAATAATGAAGTATGGAAACAATAAATAATAATGATGTTTAACATTAAAAGTTTCATTCACATTAGCACATCGTAAATCTGTAATCTTTGGCACAAAACTAATGTTACTGTTTTTCGTTTATTATATGATTTTCTACAATTTTAAACTATATAAATTATAATCATAATTAATTTTTCAATAAAGTCGGTTAAACCGATGTAGTTACCTGTTATTGATAGCTATGTTTGCTTTAAGATAGCGATACGTGAAAGTTATCATAAGCAAATACGATAGAAAGTGTAGTATTTGTATATTTTATACTATCGACTGTAGACTGTCGAATAATGAATCATTTTCTAGAGTTTCTATGCGTAATTGGTTAAAGTAATTTACAATATGAACTGTTTGTCTGTCTTAAGAGAATAAACAATTACTTTTTTAGTCTCCCTAGTAATAAATATAAAATATATAATTTATTTGTCGTTCTGGTTACAAAACAGAGCGCGGCGTTGAGTTCCGTCAGCTCAATAATTCGGCGAAAAGTGTGGGACGAAGTGACTTAAAAAGGTTCCTGATTACCCTGCTATATGCGGGATACAATCCAAATTATATAGTTATATATAGTTATTTCTTGTGATTTATAGCATCTCCCACTTAATAGGTTAAGCAGAAAGAAGAAGAAAGAAAAGAAGCTAATTTTAAGATACTCCGTCATCCACCCTCCGCCTAATATACATACATAGCATTGTGTGCACCAATGAGAATATCTGAAATGTATATTTTAATAGTAATGAAGATCGAACCTTGCTTGTACAAGAGACTTTGTTTTTTGAAATTACATTAACATTTTATAAACTTATGAAATGCATATCGTCTGAAATATATCGATGGATCGATAATCCCGTTCAACATACAATAAGGTTACTTACATCATAATCAGATCACCAACAACCTACTCAACATTATACTATTATTACCTTTAAAACGTATTTAAAACACGACCTTTAAAAAAATGTTAGCATAACTGATAATACTTTTTGCATTAGTCGTTATTACAATAAAACTTCTTAGCATCCCATGGATTCACCGGGTGCAGGTGCCCATCGCGCTGCAGGATGAAGAGCTCGGAGTACACTTGGACTTGCGACCGAAGCTAAAGCTTAAAGTAGGCATAAACTTTAATAAATAATAAATAAATAAAATAAACTATTTCTGTTTTAAATTAATATTTAATTGTAATTAAGCAGCAGTTTAGTTTCTGAAGTATGCCAATGAGCTTGAGTGGAGGTATTGTCCTCAGGGCCGTGGGGCGATAGCTCTAGCAAATATTTACTTTCACTCCAATAATAATCAATTATACACAACTTATACAATTCAATAGTAATTAATATTTTATTGAAAACAAAGCTATTGTGATGTGAAAAATCATTTATGATGTCATCGTAGCGCAGTTGGCATACTCATGCTTAAACACGAAGGTTTTGGGTTCCAATCCCTTTAGTAAAGAACCTCTCTCTTCCATAGCAACCCCGCTATGGAAGAGAAAGGACAGAAATGTTAGAAGGTAGATTTCACAAGCAGCGTAATGCTGTCGGCATAGACCCTGAAATGGGGTAAATTTAAAAAATGCAGTGACTCGTCTCAGGGTGCCTTCTGAAGACTGCAGAAATGCAAAAAGAGTGTAAAACACAAGAGAAAAATCTCCCACAATTAGAAAAACAATTTTTATATTAAATATTGTCTTGTTATATGATTAATTTGAAATAAGTATATACACCTACGTACAAAACGTAGCTTATGGTATCTTATCGATACATATAATAATGTGCATATAGATAAGAATACCATGAACTAGATCATTTCATATCAACAGATCGAAAATTTTAATAAATTTATCGCATTTTATTAGATAGGTACTTTAAGACGATGTCATTTATTACATTGTATTCACTGATTTCACTATGTAGGTACTATGCGGGAAGGCAACTAAGCCTTGATTTTATAATTAAACACATACAAAATAATGAATAATATAGGCCTAGTGTCACATAATATAAATTTAAAAATCCATTAAATTATACTCTAAGAATTGAAATATTTACTATTTTCATTAATTCGCTCTGGTCTTTCTTAGGTTAGAAGTCTCTTAGCCGCATTTCGGCTCCATCTCCAGTCACTTGATGTGATGATGATGTTTTTTTCATGATGTATTATATATTATAAATATATTTACAAATCAATGCCTTTTATTTGATACCTATTAGGTAGGTTATTCAATTTTGAAATTAACAATAATGCACAAGCGAATGAATATATAAATGCAACGTTTGTTGGTTCCGCTCCCACTAGGAAATAGGAATGAATTATTATTTTCATTTCTTTGCTCAGGTAACAAGGCAAAGCGCGGCGAAGCATCCCGCCACTCATCGTGGGGAACGGAGTGTGAGACGGAGAAGGAGCAGAGCGGAGTGGAATGATTATTTATAATTTCAATCGAACACTAGGTCAAATAGAGCTTCTAACATTTCACATACACGATAAGAATAGAAAAGCTTGTAATAAAAATGATGTAAAAAATATTAAGTAAAAACTATTATATGAAAATTCGTGTGCTGATAAAGCATTTCTTGCTCAATTACATTATAGAGTGGTCAAAAAATATAAAAAGTTTATAATAAGTATTTTTAGTAAATATGTATCGGCATAAAGTCCGATTAAATTATAATTATGATTAAAGTATATTTATAATTACAGTTAACACAATCAATAAATATTGTTATAAATAAATAAATGTTGAATTTTATTATTGATAAAATCCATATATAAAGTCATAATCTAGAGATTTTGATTTGGCAGTTTTCGATTTCCTTGAGGTTGTTGCCAGTTCAATTTTTTTGTTCGATAATTACTACAGATTTACATTATATAAAAAAATGTTACTTTATTTAATAATATATATTTCATAAATAATAAATATAATAAAATTTTCTTTTTAAGAACTAAATAAGAAAAATATGAAACTGACAATATTTGTATGAAAAAAATATATATTACAATACTGCAATAAAATTTTTATTACATACAAACATTCATTTTATAAAAATATATAATAAAAAATATATTTTCTATAATAACTAACAACAATAATAAAAAAAACACAAAACTTTCATAATCCACTTAGGCCCCGGTGAGATTCGAACTCACGATCTCCTGTTTACTAGACAGGCGCTTTAACCAACTAAGCCACGGCGCCGTTACGCTGAGTGCCAAATTTTACCGTCTCTACGTTTTTATTTAAAGATTAAAGAATACTAATATTATCATTAGTTTAGCTTAGAAAGAATTTTATTATTTTTAGCCAAAAATTTCATATTTCTGTAGCAAGAAAAGATTTCTGATATTATTAAAGTTTATATGTATGTGTGCAACATAATATGTTTTCATGGTATTGTACCGATAAAGGCGTCCAGATTGTGTGTTTATTTCCCATTCAAGGAAATGAATTATTTGGCGTGAAGTTAAGTTCTGCCATTGAAGTGCCTCCAGAACTCAGCGGAAATTATATAACGGAAACGTCTTAATAGGAACAGAGTGTCTTAACATTAAGTTCCCAGGTTCCCACTACCTACCCTGCTATGTGTGAAATACCGCTGTATTCCACACAAAAGGAGCAAAATAAAAAGGAGCTAAAGAAAAAAATATCTATCATAGCTATTCTTCAAGTTTGAGCGTTAGATCTTCGTTTTCACTTATATTTAAGAGACATACAGCCAACCTAAGACGAAATTTTACTATCGTATTGTTATTACCATTAATACCCGCGGTGTGCAGATAAATGAAGTAGTTATTAATTTTTTGCCCTCTTTAGACCTTCCCTTCTCCCATACTACCGCCACTCCACCACCCCCGTGGCGTGCTTCGCATCGTAATATACAGACGAATGCTTACCTGACCTGCCTATTGTTATTATTTTATTTACAAAACTACCTAAGTATCAATATCTTACTTTTTAAATGTATGCGTAAATAACTCGAGTAAGACTTATTGATATAGATTCATCTGACAATAAATATGAATAAATAAATTAAACTTTACAAAAACGCAACGTTAGCTTCCGTTACCCTTCAAACAAAATGGAATCGCATATAATAGTGTATAACATCGATTTGCTAATAGTTTCAAATTAAACTACACAAATGTGAGGACATTCATGGCGCAGGAACACAAGTGTGCTACAAGTTTTGGGTTCTTCGAACCAGTCACTGTGGGAATCTTCACATTCCAGGAAATAAAATATTTAATATTTTCATTTCTTCGCTATGGTGTAGAGGCAAAGCGCGACCTTAAGTTCCGCTACTATACATACAAAACCTCCAGAACTCGCGGCTAATGGAAAACTAAGTGTCTTAGCACTTGATTCCCTCTGACTATCCTGCTGTGTGCGTTACGCCAAAAAAAAAATTGAATTACATCTACATTTTTACTCACGCTAGTTTACCACAAAAATGTAGGTTACATCATAATGCGAATCACGTGTAAATTTTCCCATACGTTTTACTCAGAGATATGCATTGGTGGAAGAAAAAGGGTGGAATATTAAAAGCATTCGCATTCGCATTGCCAATGGTCGATGGGAATTAAAAGTAATTTTATAGCAACATCTGAACGCCGCGGGGCGCCGACGCTGATCAGTCAATCTTGATAACGATATACCTCTACGTAACTATACTACTACTGTAAAGACTTATAAATGATTAAGTGGATTGATGATTGTTTTTTTTTTTCTGTGAAAAATCATCATCACTTTGTAATTACGGATGACAAAATTTTCACAATTGAGCAATATTTTAACAAAAAAAATTATTGTAATTTATGCTGAAAGCTTTAAATTGCTTCCCAATTAGTCAACAGAGTACTACGTGGGCATCATCGGACTTCAGTTATAGTTTGGTGGGCTATGAAGGAGTGACTGAGCCATATTTTTGTGAAAAAGATATCAAAACATGCACATGTGTAACAGATACCATTCTTGAGAAGATAGTTAAGCCCGTTTACAAAATCATGTTTAACATTTAAGAATAATTCTTTCAGGAAGACTCAACGTTGGATCAAAAATGGATAGAAACGAACGTTCTGGACTTTATCAGAGCTGAAGAATGGCTGTCATCTGATCCTGATCTTAATCCACTGGACTATGATTCACGGTCAGTTTTAGAAAGTAAGGCTTGCTGTAAGCGCCATGATAAGAATCCCCATAAAAAGATGCGTGCTACTATTTATAACTGGCTTCAAAGTTTAAAAGACTGTATTGCAGCCAATGGAGATATCACTTCGAATAAGCTTATGGTAACATTTCTAATGGTTTTATATTATTGTATTTTATATTGACGGTAATACAATATTTCAATTGTAAAAAATCTTAAGTAGAATAAAGAAAATGTTTTTCTTAATAACAATATGTATGGCAAGACTACTGATAATAGTAGTCAATAATGCATATATGTCTATATTGCCTACATGCCTATAAACATAAATTGGTACATATTCGTGAATTGCTAAAATTATCTTTGATATTACATATTCCTTGTTAAATATCCTTAAACAAATTGTTTAATGATTAATATTTAAAAAAAGAACATCCACTTTGTCTGATAGCAGTCTAATTCATTTTAATAATGTACAAAAGCATGAATACTGAAACACACCGAAATTTAGTCATTAACATATCGTGTACCTTAAATTAAGCTAATGCCAACCAAATAATAATATTATATAGATTTACGCTTATCCGACATAAGTAGGTAGTTTGAACTTAGTGTCAAGGCGCGCTCCCCACGCACCGTCTAATTTTCGATACTCGAATCGAATCGAATACCACCATAAAAGTAACTTTTGTAATAATAATATATTAGGTATATAATATTTTTATATATAAAATATATTGGAAAAAATCAATCTTGTTAAAATACTTGAGTCGCCCTCGTTAACCGCGCTCGATCTCCCATCGTTCTCATTATCAATGTTCCCATTCATGTATTAATGGCGAACATTTATATTTTATTATGTAGTTTTTATAACTGAAACACTGTGTCTGCACGTACAAGGCACTGTGATAGCACCTACCGTTGGAAAAATACTTTTAAGTTTTTATGTTATAAATCCTCTCATCCTCTTATAAGATGAGTTATATTAATTGCTAGCAAGCCTTGTACATTAATTAGAAAATTATTAGAACTTATAAGTGCGTTTAAAACTTATAATTATCTCTTTTTTTGCCTTTACGCTTCTGCTATATACAGAAGTAGTAGAAAATCCGTCCTACGCTTTCCCATCAAATGAGCCATTACATTTTGAGTGGCGAAACCTAACGCTGAGTTTTGTCATGCCAGATCGAAAAAATGAAAGCTCATATTTATTTATTAAGTTTGAAACTTTTTTTTGAAAAAAAAGCAGTCACAAACTTTTGGTCACTTTTCAAAAATTTTCGAGATATTGCGTGCCAGAGCTCAACGCCGCGCTTAGTTTACCGGAGTGGGAAATGGAAATAACTTAAATATAATTAATGCCCTGCATAACGATCGATCCCTCATCGTCACTATGGGATTCGTCTTTTTTCTACATAGCTCTATTTATGTTTTAATATTATTGTATCGATATATATTGAAAAATTGACGGTAATACCGGGACTGTAATTTCCTTTTAAAACTTTTTGTATTGCAAAATGCATATGCAACAACATATGTTATAAATGTCATCTCAACAATGTTTATACACTTAATTAAAAGGTTTTTAAAAATTTTCACAAAAACGTCGAATGTGGACACTTTGGTATGTTAACAAAAACAAAATAAATTATTCAATAGTATTTTACTAATTGTAACAGTCTTTACAATGTATCAAAATTTTAAGTACCTTAATAGATATTATATAATAGGTCTTAACATAAGGCATAAGGCATCAAACGTCTGTATAAATTAATTGAAGCCAGTCGTGGCACAAGGACACAAGTGGCTGACTGTAACCACGACGAGTAATGGGTTCAATTCCTACTATTAGATACAATTCCTAGACGAAATGAAAATATTTTCTTGAACATGTCGAAGCAAAACGCAGCGTTGAGTTCCACCACTCAATATGTAATGCCTCCAGAATTCGGCGAAACCATACGAAAGAAATTTTCTTTTGAAATTTTCTTTTGTCACCAAACCAGGATTCGTTGTTATATCACCATTTCCACCTGAAATATATGGAAAAAATATTATAAACGTGGGAATTACTGCGTCACAAGTGAACAAAGTAAGTGTGATAGCGACATGACTCAGGGATTTTTAGCTCAATTTATACGAAATATTTAAAGTTATGTTTTATTTTTTATCTTTACGTGTTTAAAACATATTGTGGTGCAATGGGGTAGCGTCTGAATATAAAGTCGATGGTTGTGGGTTCGACTCTCACTGGTGGTAATAAAATATTATGATTTCCCCTCACTAGTAGATGAAATCGTTGCATTCTGCCGCTCAACTCACAATTTCTTGAATTCAGGCGGAAAATGATGAGCGGAGTGTCTTGACAATAGACTCACTATTCCCCTCTATATGTTAGATACAGCGTGCAGGAACAAAAAAGTAAGACACGTAGAGGAAAGTAACACAGTATAGATTGAAGATGAAGATTTTTATTTAAATATTCTTATTTAATAACTGATCAAGCTTACTCAATGAGCTTTACTGAATCATTTAATGTAACTTATACAATTAAGCAATAAATAAACGATTATACAGATATTTATCTGCACATTGTTAACTTTTCATTGCTTAAATTCTTAACTGTACGTACTACGTCCGTCCCACGGTACATTTAATTGGAATTAAATGTTAATTTGATTTAAGTAAAAAGGACATACGCATATGAAATAAAGATTTAACTTTACATGAATTCTCAATAACTTTTTCATTTTTTGTTATATTATATATATTTCACGCTGTATCCTAAAAATAACCCGGTAAACATAAACAATCTAGTGCAAAGATACTTCGTTCTCCTGTTTCAACTGGAATCTAAAATATTGCGTGTTAACGCCTAGATCTCCAAGCCGCAACAAGAAATGAAGACAATTAATTTCCCCGATAGTAATTGAACCCACAACCATCACGTTCATAGTGAGTCACCTAACACAGATCAATGATTTTATTATTTGTTCCTTTATCTTTAAAAAACAACAGATATAATATAATATACTAGATTTTATTTGAAAATTAAAAGTAATTTTAAGATATATTCTATTAAAATATCAGTATACTAGTCATTAACTTAACTTTTAAATAAAAGCTTAAAGTATGTTAAGTGACAAGTGCATTAAATGGAAGCTACACTTTTATTCGTTTTTAATCAGCTGTTCACTAAAAAAAAAATGTTGAGTTATTTATTAGAAAATACAAACATTCTCTATATATTTTTATTATATATAATTTTAATCCCAGTAGCAATTATTTTATCTTTTACGGCAATTATTTTTATGTTACAGATGCTACTACAAAGTTTTTATGATACCGAAATATTCATAGCAATTCATGACTTATTTAAAAAATAATTGTCCTTTTTTTCGGCACCATGCACGTAGAGCAGGGTAGGCTGAGGGAGCCTAGTGTAAATACATTTCGCTCCCCACTTTCCGCCGTATTCTCTAGGCATTGCGTGTTGAATAGCGGTATTCAACGCCGCGCCTTGCCTCGACAAGAATGTGAGTCTCGAATGAACCTCGAAGAAATGAAAATATTTAATTTTCTTGAGTAACGATCGATCTCACAACCTGTCGCGGTTGCACACGTCACAGTCACACGCTTGTGCCCCTGCGCCACGACTGGCCTAATTGTAATTTAGATACATAAAATGAATCATGCCGCAATGTAGCGTTCGCTTCAAATATGCAACGCTCCGTAGTCGGACCTCACTGTGCGATGACAAATTTATCGCGCGCGGGCAATAAAACTCGCTCGTAAAAATATTACTAGCCCGCCTCCCCCCTTCCCTATCCCTTCTTTACTAGTGACCCCGCTCACCCTACCCCGCTAGTGACCCCTGCACCTCCCCACGGATCCCGCGAGAAATAACACACTTTGTCTTAGAGAGAATCGCGTTCAATCGCGATACATGAAGTTATGAAGTTTACCCCTATGTTATAAATTGTGGATGCGGTTTTATATTTTTCTTATAATTATTAGCGAGAAGGCAATTGATCTCCTGGGCGCTCT